>CANXYI010014519.1:0-10267 GCA_948208565.1 Hura crepitans
ATTAAAATTTTAATTTTGTTGTATTTAGTTATTATTTCGTAATTAAAACATAATTTGTAAAGGTAACAGTAAGAATTTTGACAAAGCAATTAAAAGAAATTATCATAAAATTACGTAGTACTATTATTATTATTTCCATAATAATTTCATATCACAAGGTATATTAATCATTCATTATTTAATTTAATAATAATAGTCTGTGAATCATAAGATTTTTTTAGTATATATTTGTAAGTCTCATGCAAGTAATAATAGTACCATTAATACCCTAAGATATCTTTTATAAGTGAATAACACATAGCCCATTCACTCTTAATTAACCTTTGTTTTGGGATATACTTAATTAAGGTCGGACGAAAATGGGTATCTACAATATGCTAACATGCATTATGCATTTCACCACATATCACATAAACATACACATGTTCTATGTGCCTATTTCCATCATTTCACATATTCACCATTGTATATACCCAATATATAATGTACCAATTTACTTGAGCTTAACGTAGTTTATTTACACCAATTAGTCCATAATTTCATTAATTCCAACTGGGTCCCTATTATACATACCATTTGGCAATGACTCTATTTTCCTCATTTAGCTTATTTAAATCTATTTTTTTCATTCATACTAGTTAATTAACATGCCATAAACCCTAATTTCCATTTTGGGGTGACACTAACCCCTAAATTTAATAAAGTCACATAATACACCTATTATGGAAAATCACAACTCACACATAGGCTCACATATTTTATCGAATACACTTACAGAGTGATTATTTGGCATCCCAAATAACACTTTATAGCTTCTCTTTTCCTTTCTCCTTATTCTCTTCTAAGTTCTCTAAATTCTATAATAGTAATTATATTAGAAAAATTCATAAAATTTTTTTTATATAACTCCAAATTCGAAAATAACACTAGAATTATCAATTAGAGTACCCTTAATTACCTAAAAAAATGCTAGAGTTTGGATTTAAGGTTTACCTCGATTTAGGGGTTTGAAAACCTACACTTTTAAACCTCTCATTTTGTTTCTAAATCATTTCCCTTTGTAAAATTAACACTAGAATTAGGCTTTAGCGGTGATGTAGATCATTTTTTATGTATAAAGTGTGGGATTTAGGTGAGTAAGGAGAAAAGGGTATATGGCATTGGCCTAGGGAGGATGGGGAAGATGAGAGGTGTTTTGATCTTGTGTTGCACATTCACACATTTCCACATTTTTGTATTAAGACCATAAATGGCCACAATCGTGCCACATGGTGATCTGATGATTATGATTAATCATATTTATGTTTTAAGCTTTAAAAATATGATTTTAATGTTTAAGGCCTCCAAAAATGCCTTTCTCCATACTAGAAATTATAGAATTTCTAAATTTAAGGACTCTTAAAACCTTAGGTTTAAAACTTAATAGGAACTCGATTAATTAATCAATTGCATTTTCAAGAAATTCAAATAAAATACTTATCAATGTGAGAAAATTCTAATTTCTACACCATTAGACTAATTAGAATTTTTGAACTTCAGGTTATGCTATTTTTAGGTCAGTTTGGGCACATCCTAACCATTTTTTCACTTGACGAAAACTAAGGTCACTATTCACTAGATGTCGACGTGAAAAATTTTATTAGTTTAGTGGTTACTTCAAATAACTTTATTTTCATCATTATTTTACCCATCACAATTTTATAACTAGTACTCCCTCTCGGTCACCTCGGCATGACTCGGTTACTCAGGAAACACTATTAGTACCTCAGAAGGTACTTTTCATGAAATTGGGATTTTCGGGCATTACATTTCCTTCCCCTCTTAAGAAATTTCATCCTCAAAATTTTCTTGGTTCAAATAGGTGCAGATATTGCTCTCTCATTTGTTGCTTGCTTTCCTAAGTTGTTTCTTATAATTCATGATTTTTCCATAACACCTACACCAATGGCACCACTTTGTTACATAGCTCTTTCACTTCACGGGCTAGGATCTGGATGATTTCTCTTTTTATGAAAAATCTAGTTGTACCTCTATTTCCTTAGTGGTAAGCACATGTAAAGGATCTAATTTATACCTTCTTAGCATTGAGATATGAAATATGCCATAAATCTATAATATCTTTGGAGGTAATGCCAATTTATAGGCCATTGGCTCCACACATTCAATAACTTCATATAGGCCAATAAACCTCGGACTTAACTTGCCTTTCTTGCCAATTTAAAGCATCTTTTTCCAAGTTGATACCTTAGGTTAATACTCAATTAGCTTCCTTTTTAGATCTACATATGATTTTTGTTTGTCTATTGCTACTTTTAATCGATCTTTGATAATTTTGACTTCCTTTTCTATATCTTTAATCAAGTCCGGTCCCATTAATTTACTTTAACCCCATTCATTCTATCATAGAGGGGTTTTTCATTTTCTCCTATATAGAGCCTTATATGGTGCCATTCCTAGACTTGCTTAATGGTTGTTATTGTGTACAAATTTTGCTAAGGATAGATATCGATCCCAGTTGCCTTTATATTCAATGGGAAAACTCCTTAACATATCTTCTAGTACATAAATCACCCATTCTAATTGGCCATTTTTTTGGGGATGGAATGTTGTGCTAAAAGTGATTTAAGTGCCTAAGGCATCATGTAGTTTATTATAAAATCTAAATGTAAATCTTAGGTCTCGATTTGAAATAATGGATACTGGAACTGTATATAGGTTCACATTCTCATCAATGTATAGTTGTGTAAGTTTTTCCAGTAAGTAATCTATTCTCACCGGTATGAAGTGTGCTATTTTGGTCAGCCTATTAAGAATCACCCACACCACATCACATTTACTCCTAGTCATAGGTAACCTAACTACAAAATCTATTGTGACTCTTTCCCATTTCCATTTTGGTATTGCTATGAGATGAAGCAATCCAAATGGAACTTGGTGTTTAGCTTTTACTTACTGATAGGTGAGAAATCTAGTCACATACTCAGTTATATCCTTTTTCATTCCAAGCCAACAGTAATAAGGCTTTAAGTCATGGTATATTTTCATGCTCTCGGGATCCATGGCATATAAGGAGTTATGAGCTTCTTGCAAAATCTATCTCTTAATGTCCTCTCTATTAGGCACACACAATCAACCATGATAATATAAGCATCTATCTACCTTGATTCCATATTTAGTGGCTTCTGCTCTTTAATCAAATCCATTATATGCTTGAGTTGACTATTATCTTTCTAGGCTTCCTTTACTTGTTGAATTAAATCAGGTTTCGACTATAATTCAGCCAATAAAGCTCCATCCTCCAAGTACCGCAACTGTGTATTCATTGCTTTCATGGCATATAAGAGTTTTCAATTTAATGCATCAGCTAACATATTTGCTTTATTGGGATAGTAATCAATTAAGTAATCTTAGTCCTTGATCAACTCTATTCACCTTTATTGCCTAAAGTTCAACTTTATCTGGTAAGCAAGTACTTTAGACTCTTATGGTTAGTATAAACATAACATTTCTCATCATAAAGATAATGCCTCCATATTTTTAAGGAAAAAACAATAAGAACTAACTCCAGATCATGAGTCAGATAGTTCCTCTCATGTGGCTTTAGTTGTCTAGATGCATAATCTACTACTTTACCATCCTGCATTAATACGCACCTAAGTCCATTATGAGAGGCATTACTATAGACGACAAAGTCTTTCCTGGATTCTAGTTATGTAACGATAAGGGCTTTTATCAACATGGCTTTCAATTTGTCAAAACTTTCTTTACACTTATAATCCCACACAAATTTCACATCTTTCCTCAATAGGCATGTCATGGGAGTAACAATCATTGAGAACCCCTTGATAAACCATTTATAGTACCTAACTAATCCCAAGAAGCTTATGATCTGCATCATGTTTCTTAAAGGCTTCCATTCTAATATAGCCTTGATTTTTCTTGGGTCTACTTTGATCTCTTCAATTAAAGTAATATGTCCTAATAGTGATACTTTATTTAGCTAGAATTCACATTTGCTTAGTTTAACATACAACTGTTTTTCTCCCAAAGTCTATGATACCAACCTGAGATGTTGTTCATATTCTTCTTTGGTTTTAGAATACACCAAAATATCATTAATGAACACCACCATGAACTAATCTAGGTATGTCCTGAATATTTAGTTCATCTAGTTCATGAATGTAGTTAGGCTATTAGTTAACCTAAATGGCATCACTAGGAACTCATAGTGTCCATACCTAGTGTGAAAGGCCATTTTCAGCACATCAGATTCCTTTATCTAGAGTTGGTGGTACCTAGATCTCAGGTCAATCTTTGTGAAAAAATTGGATCCCTTAAGTTGATCAAATAAGTTATCGATCTTAAGCAGTGGGTATTTGTTCTTGATGGTTACCTTATTGAGCTATCTATAATCTATACATAGCCGTAATGAACCATTTTTCTTCTTTATGAATAAGACTGGTGCTCTCTAGGGTGAAATGTTAGGTTTGATAAACCCTTTATCTAATAGCTCTTACAATTGTATCTTCAATTCTTTTAACTCTGTAGGTGCCATTCTATAAAGGGCTATTAATATTGGTGTTGTGCTTCGGTACACCTCAATAGAAAATTCAATCTCACGTTTAGGTAGAAACCCTGGCAATCCATCTTGGAAAACATTAGGGAATTTTGCTACCATTCGTATCTGGTTGACATTGGGTCCTATCTTTTTAGTATCAACTACATGTGCCAAATATGTTTGACAACCTTTCCCAATCAATCTCCTTACTGTCACTACAGAGATAACATTAGACAAGAAGTTTGTTCTTTCACTGACTAATGTGATTTCTTCCCTAGTTGCTGTCTAGAGAGCGAGTCTCTTTTGTTTGCAAACCACTATGGCATGGTGTCTAGATAACTAGTCTATTCCTAATATGACATCAAATTCATTGAAGGGTAGCTCAATAAGATTGGTGAAAAAGATGTGTCTTTGGACAACTAAAGGACAATTCTTGTACATTTTATTCACTAGCATATGTTTCCTTATAGGTTTACTAACCATCTTTATATCTAAAGGCTTTGACTGTAGCCCTCTATCTTATGCTATTATGGTGCAAACATAGGAATATATGGACCTTGAGTCAATTAGTGCCAAAATAAATGAATCAAGAAAGTAAAATATACTAGTAATAATGTCTAGGAGTTTGCCTCCTCTTGGGTTTTGATGGTATACTAATGTGCTAGTGCCTAAGCTTCCATTCTCTGGCTCACCTTAGATCGAGTCTTCTAACTTCCTTTGGCTTTATCTCCTTTACCCTCCTTTTGAATCCTAGCCGATACTGGTGATAAGGCTTGGAGTCATGTGGAGTCCTTAGCATTAGGTCTTAATGGAAAATCTTTCTAGTAGTGGCCCTTGGAACCACATCTGTAGCGTACCCCTGGGATAGATCTCTAACATATACCTCCATGTCTCTTTTCATATGTGC
The DNA here is from genome assembly GCA_948208565.1 of Hura crepitans. Taxonomy (NCBI): domain Eukaryota; kingdom Viridiplantae; phylum Streptophyta; class Magnoliopsida; order Malpighiales; family Euphorbiaceae; genus Hura; species Hura crepitans. The sequence goes on from CANXYI010014519.1 coordinate 5,466, forward strand.
CACAAATAGACAGTGCACTCTTAGTAGTGGAACTGGTCCACTGGTGGTTAGCCTTTGCTATCAAGGCTTAAATTGTCTTGTAAGCCCAGATCTCTAAGTCGGGACTAGTCTTTATGATGTCTATATAGCCAGACCTTTTTTCTACTTATTGCCTATTTTTAGGGCTAAACTAGATTGATCTACCATAAAAGATCTCATTTTCTGAAAGTTCTCGCTCTTCTCCTTTAGTATATCATCCACTGTGTAGGCTACAACAACTAATAGAGCAAACTCTTTAATCTTTTTCACAACTACCTAGAGCCAAATGTCAGTGTTGAGGCCCTTTTCAAACCTCTTGGACTTAGGCATGATCTCTATTGCATATCTGCTTAACCTGGCAAACTCTTTTTCATACTCTAATACTGGTCTTCCTTTCTATTTTAGGTTAAGAAACTACTGTCTCTTCTTCTCTAGGTAACTCTTTGTAATGTATCTCTTCCTAAACTCTTATAGGAAGAAGTCCTAGGTTAAATATGTTAGAGCTTTATGTTTTGCAACTATTCTCCACCAGTGATATGCCTCATCCTGTAACAGTGAGGTGGCAAAAAATAAGTTCTCCTCTGGGGTGCATTTTAACTGCTCTAATATCCAATCGATTCTTCCTAACCAATACTCCATTATAGTGGAATCATCTTTATTTGACTCAAAGACCCGACTTGAGAATGACTTGACCTGACCCAACCCATTTGACACTTATAAATTTCTTTTTTCATTACATATCCATATTATTTTATTTATTCTAATTTATTTATTTCCATTATTTACTTATTTTATTTCTTTTCTTTATTCACTAACAATCTTTGTATTTTATTTCCTTTGCATGCAGGCATCTAATATTTCAATTTCCAATTGTTAAATAAAATCTTTCTTCTAAGTACCTTATTTTTGTTTCCAAATTTTCTTTATAATCCATATACATATAATTTCATATTAATAGTGGTTCTTCTATTTATTTATTTATAATTATTTTTTTATATTATCTAGTCTTCAAACATATAATCAATTTCTTCTCTAAAATTTTGGTTATGTACATAATTTCCCTAGAATTGTCCATAATTTCTATGTAACAGTATATTTCTACACATCTAAATTCTTATATGTTCACTAATTAAGCATAATCCATTTTTTATCCATATTATACATATTTTTTTGCCATATTTACACTTTCCATATGACATAAGCTTCCATCTAATTATATATGTAAGTTTTACTACCTAAACCTTCATAAGCTCAAACAATTCACTAATTCCTTATAACTTCATAATTCTGTCTCATACACCAATTTCACCTATAAATTGTCTAATTTATTGATCTTCCTATTTTACTTACCTTAAAGACAAGAAGTTTTCATGTATGAATCAAATATAAAAAAAAAAACTATACTTATCATTTCTATTAATAAGTTTTGGTCACCATTTATCCAATACATAGTATCTTATTCAAATTGTAGTTTCTTGATGTCACTTAATTCAATTGCCTCTAATTAGCTTGTTTTCACAATTATCCTTATATATATATGTGTGTGTGTGTGTGTGCATGTGTGTGTGTGTGCGTGCGCGTGTGTGTGTATCAATTTATTTCTACCATTTTAACATGTACTTAAATCATAAGTTTCAGTGAGGAACACTTACTTATTATAAGCTTAATTCCATCAATCACTTTGTCATTTTCTTCTCACTTGCAACCCCCTCCTCAATCCCTCTCTTCCCCTCCTTAATCCCTCTCTTTCTCTATTTCTATAATAAATATCCCTCATAAAAATTTCATTAAAAATGCAATTAAACTCAAATCACCCAAGTTGAGATGATAATTATGCAAATAAAGACTAGTTCTACCTCTTAATATCCACATAATTCAAAAAATATCAAAACTCACCTCTTTATTACATTTATTTTTTCCTCTCTTTTTATTTCTTTGAAGTCCAACCCCAAATTCTACAATTTATTTGTTTTATCATATGCAAATAAATTTTTGATGAGAATTTAGGTTAAAAATTTGGAAAAAATAGATGATAGATAAAAACATATATTTCGGTCATGTAAATTCTTAAGGGACAGGGATGGCTTTCTATTCTCTAAAGCCTCTAAAAGTATGTCAACTATTAAGTTTTTATAGTATAGATTAGATGGTAAAGATTAAATGGCAAATAAAATTTAAGGTCCACATTATTATTTTAAATAAAAATCTCTCCTTCATTTATTAATTTCATAATCATGGATATAGATTTTTTCCATCTCATTAGATAACTTGTATTGCTAGGATGTATTTGGGCACTATTCTATCCAATGACCCAAATTAATCCTTACACAAAAGCTTTACCTATTTTTTTATTTCTTCTTAATTTCTTAATTTCTCATTTATTTCCCTCAATTTATTTTTAATTGCTCCAACATCAATAAAATTTCAACTCTATGATTTTTGGACTCCTTAGAACATTTTAGTACTAACATGTTCAACTTTTGGGTCGATTCAATCAAAATTACTGAATGTATGATTAAGCTTCGACCAAGTTACTATTTATATTTAACTGGATTCTAATATTTACTTTCAATTTTTAACCTCCTTAACAATTTTATTTGTATCTCAAATACCATTAATCATCTTATAATTTATACTTTCATTTAGCTGGGTTAGTTTTACTAAGGTCTCAAAAAGTACTATTCATGACTCAAGAGTTAATATTCACCGAGGCTACTCCCTGAACCTTATTTTGCACATTTTCTGACTCTTTTTATGACTTATCCTTATTCCATATCACTTTTCTCATAATCATGTGTCACCATACATCATATAATGTGAATTTCCAATTTTGTCCTTAACATTTTCTCAAAATTCCATTTATGCCCAATCATCATTTTTCATTCAATAGTTCACACCAACCGACTCCATTCGATCTATATACCTTATCCATTCCCCACTTTTATCTAATTCCATCTCTATCGTCTTATAAAAGTGGATCGAAAGTCGGGGTGTTACAAAAGTAAATGCTCTAATGTTGCTATCATAATAAATAAAACTTTTAAAGACCCTTTTGCTACTAGATTAATCTATTAGATCATTCTTAAACATTGTTCCCCATATATCAACCGTTTTTTCCTTATTTTCATTTACTACATCATTTTTTAATGCATTTTATTATACTCCTTGATTTTATTTCTAAATGCCCTCACATTCTTATCTTTATCATTTGTTAGCATATTTACTTCCATAACATCCTCCAAGTTTAGGAAATTAACATCCATATTAATTGTCACCAAACCTTATTTAGTGCATTTTTCTTCTTTCCGAATTTTATTTCCTTTTTTTCCTAAGTTATTTTCCTTTGCTAGTACTATATGTTAGTTGTATGCCTTAGAGCATGTGTAATAAGGATAATTTCATGTACAATCAAACAATTATTCATTAATAAAATAACATTCTTTATTACTTAGTGCTTATGTTATGACATTTGCTTGATAATAATCTTAAACTATGTAATAAAGTGTAACGACCTAAAAATTCAACTCTCGTGAATAGCACTTTCTGAGATAAATAGTGCTTCTTGAGACCTGAGCCGCACTAAGTATACCAACGAAAAGTATTAATTAGAAGAGAATTTTGGGTAAAGTTTGAAGCTAATCCGAAGTCGTTCGGATGGTTAAAAATGCTAAACAAGATTTTACGACCGTGTCCTATGAATAGTGCCGTAGGCAAAGCTAAACCGTAAAATAAATTAAAAGTTGGTCAAAATAATATGAAAATATTACAACTTGACACTCAAATATTCTGAATAGTCTAATGGCTTTGGAATCGGAATTTTTTGAGTTCAGAAACTATTTTTATCCACTTTTTAGGATAGAAAATAGATTAATTTTTTAGGTTATTGTTAGAATTTGGGCACGAGATTTTGAGAGGATTTAGGACTTGAACTTAGGGAATTTTGGATACAAGAATGAAGGAAAAATAATTTTTTTATCTGTTATAACAATTTTTTAAAGCAAAGAAAAATCACATTTTTGAAAACTATAAAAAGGGAAAATTTTCCCATCCTTCCCATAACACAAAACACACATCCTCCTCCTCCTCAAGCTCTATTTTCCACCCCCTCCTCCTCCTCTGCTTCTCTTGTTGATTTCTCTCTCGTCAGAGAGACTCGCCAAGAGATCTTGTACTCGAAATGACGAGCGTTCTGAGACGAGTCCGTGGACACCAATTTCGTCCGGAACAGCAGAGTATTTTGGAAGAAAAGTTAAAAAATAACCCAAGGTGAATATTGACACTCTCTCTCCTGGGATTTATTTTTCTGTAAATTTTATTTTTCACGGGTTCCTAGGATGTCGTAGAGTATGTATCTAGGCTTAAAATATTTTTTTGACTTCTAAATTCTTTTATATTATTTTTTAAAATTTCGTACCTGTTTGAATTCGTAGGTGAAACAACGAATGGAGCCTCTCGAGGCAAAGAGAAGGTGTGAGCCGACTTCGGGATCCCGTACGACTCTGTTAAGTAAGTGTAATCACTTTAAATTGCATTAATTCCTCATTAATTGCATTATGTGAAATTTGACATAATGGGAATAAATATTAATAATTGCATAGAAATTTAAATAAATGCTAGAAAAATTATTTAAGACTTAATTAGGACATGTTAAATGCATATTATGTGATGATTTGAGGTGTTGGAATGTGGTAAAAACTATGAAAACGTGATTGTTAGCTAAAATTGCATTATGTGCATAGAACTCGAAAATGCCATATTGCATGTTAATGACTTGAAATGCATGG
>CANXYI010014602.1:0-18646 GCA_948208565.1 Hura crepitans
CCATAAATTCAGTTCCTTTTGTGTGGGCAAGTATTTTAGACTTTTATGATCATTATACACATAATATCTCTCTCCATAGAGGCAGTGCCTCTATATCTTTAAAGTAAAGACAATAGCTGCTAACTCTAGATCATGAGTCAAATAGTTGCTTTCATGTGGCTTTAATGGCCTAGATGCATATGCTATCACCTTACCATTATTCATCAAAACATAGTCAAGTCTATTATGTGAAGCATCACTATAGATAACAAAATTGTTCCTTAATATTTGTTATGTCAGTAATGGAGCTTCTATCAACATTGTCTAAAGCTTGTCAAAGCTTTCTTGACACTTGTTATCCCATACAAACCTAGCATTCTTTTGCAATAAACATGTCATAGATGCCACTATTATTGGAAATCATTTGACAAAATCATCTATAGTAGCTTGCCACTCCTAAGAAATTCCTAATTTTCATCAGGCTTCTAGGTGGCTTCCTCTCTAATAAAGCCTTTATCTTACTTGAATCCATTTGAATGCCATCTACTAAGATAATATGGCCTAAGAAAAACACTTCACTAAGCCAAAATTCATATTTACTTAGCTTGGCATGAAACTACTTATCCCTCAATGTCTAAAAAGCAATTCTAAGTTATTGTTCATGTTCCTCTTTATTCTTCAAATACATTAAGATGTAATCAATGAAAACCATAACAAACTAATCCAAGTAAGGTCTAAAAATCTATTTCATTACATCTATGAAAGCTATTGAGGCATTTGTGAGCACAAATGGCATCATAAAAAATACATAATGCCAATATCTAGTTTAAAAAGTTATCTTTGGTACATTAGCCTCTTTAATCCTTAATTGATGATGCCCTAATCACAAATCAACTTTAGAAAAGACATTCACTCCTTAAGTTGATCAAATAGATCATCAATATGAGGTGATGGATACTTGTTTTTTATTGTTACTTTATTTAGCTACCTATAATCCATGCACGACTATAAGAGCCATCCTTTTTTTTTACAAAGAGAACCGGTGCTCCCTAAGGTGAAACACTTGATTTAATGAACCCTTTGTCTAACAATTCTTGTAGTTGTATTTTCTACTCCTTTAATTCAATTGGAGCTATCCAAATTGATGTAGTGCCTGGGTAGACCTCAATTTCAAATTCCAATTCTTACTCTAGAGGCAACCTAGGTAATTCATCTAGAAAGACATCAAAAAATTATGACACTATTTGTATTTGGTTGAAATCTAGTTTTTCTTATCTTGTATCAATAACGTGGGCTAAGTATACTTGACATCCTTTCCTTATCATCTGTTTGGCTATGACTACTAATATGACATTAGATAAGTAGTCTATCCTTTCACCTACTACTAGAATTTTAGCCCTATCTTTCTCTTTGAGAGTGATTCCCTTTTGTTTATAATTTATTATTGCCTAGTATTTAGACAACTAGTCCATGCCTAGAATTAAGTCAAACTCATTGAAAGGCAATTTAATAAGATTGCCTAGAAATACATGTCCTTGAACTATCGAAAGATATCCTTAGTATACCCTATTAACTATGAGATTTTATCCTATAGGGTTACTAACCGAAGTTTCTACGTTAAATTATTCTGATTTTAATCCCTTATCCCATGCTCATGCTGTACAAATGTAGAAATCGTTAGATCTTTGATCAATTAAGGTTAATATAGGTAATTCAAAAAGATATAATATACCTATAATAACATCTAATGAATCAACCTCTTCTTGAGCTTAGATAGCATATTAATGAGTTGGGGCCCACTCTTTTCTCAGTAACTATCTCTGATCTACCACTCTGAGTACCTCCTACTCTATCACCCCACTCTCTTCTTTGTCCTCTGGTGAGGATTAGTGATGAGGCCTAGAATTAAGTAGAGGTCATTGCTCTCTTCAGGTGGTCTCTGATTATATGCTCTCTAAAACCACAATCAAAGCAAACTCTTGGAATTATCTTCTAGCACACATGACTAAGTATCTTTCCATAATGCTCACATCTAGTCAGGGAACTCCTTACAATGGAAACAAGTGCACTACTAGCCTAAGTCTACTGTCAAGATCTAGCTTACAGTCTTTGTCTAAATCTCTTGTTCTGTCCATGTGGCTACTAAGGATTCTAATTCCCTTTTTGCTTTTTGTTCACCTTAGGAGTTGAACTAGCTTGGCCTTGTGTAAAAGATCTCTTCTATTGAAAACTCTCCCTTTTTTCTTCTTGTATTTCTTTTACTGTATGCACTGCTGCTACAAGGGTAGGAAATTCTCTAATTTTCATTAGTGCTACTTGTAATTTGATGACATAGTTGAGGCCTTTTTCAAATCTCTTACATCTCTCATTATCACTAGGTACGATTTCTTTAGCATATGTACTCAATCTAGCAAACTCCCTTTTATATTCAGCAATGGTTCTATACCTCTACTTTAGATCTAAGAACTCTTACCTCTTCTTTTCCAAATTGTTTTTAGTAATGTACTTTTTTTTAAATTCCTCTAAGAAGAAGTCCTATGTCAACTTTTATGGTGTTTTGAGCTCAAAAAGTCCCCACCATTTATAGGTTTTTACTTGCAACAATGACATGGCATAGATAACATTTTCTTTTAATGTGCACCACTGCTATTGAAGGATTCTTATTATTTATTCCAACCAATATTTAGAAACAATTGCATCATTAAATTTTACACCCATGAAATCTTCATGCTATCTTTTTAAATCTCTCCAAATGCATCTTTTGGAGGGATTGTGATGGTGGAGGTAGTTGTACTATTGGTGGAAGAGACACAGCAACTATTATGGCTTCTCTAAGTAGATCAACCATCTACTAGAGCAAAGCTGGTTATGCTTGAGCTACCTATCCAGCATCTCCCGATACTGAGAATTTAGCTCTTGCAGTCACATTAATAGTAGTTAGAGCATGGCTTTCTACCTTCTCTTGCTTATGTGGGGGCAAAGATTCACTCATCTTAAATCTATACAAACAAATAACTTATCAGCCTTAAGCAGTATAGATTTACAAAGTATATGCCATAAACCTAAGGCACTCATATGTATTTTAATATTCCTAAGAATGTTAAAACTAGGCTTTGATGCTACCAAATGTGACACCTATAATTTGTTTCAATGGTTGGACTCAAATAAAGGCAACACTCACATATCTACTACCAATTTACTATTAATTAATTAGACATTACTTTATACAATTTAAAATCTTTACTGTATATTATTCCATAAGAAATTATCACAGTTTCACTTAAATAAAAGCACAAACACATAAAAACTAATTGGGGTTAACATGTTTAAAATCTAGCATCATAATGATTGTCCATTGACACTAGCCTAAATAGTAACCTATATAAATGAACACTTCTGTATAAATAGTCTCAACACAACTGCCAGTGTTATCCTTTTGACCACTCTAAGATACTCAACATCAATAAAAATCATGCAAACTTAACCCTTATGCTAGACATGTATATATCTTCCTCAGCACACATTTACATTAAATTAGTTATACAACATATTAAAAGTATTACAAAACACCTATTTTTACAAGTTTAGGTCTAGCCTTAGTCTTTTACATATGAGCGCCATACTAGTTTTCCAGAATTTACATAAGTCCATTAAGTTATACCAAAATGTATAGCCCTACTAGTTTCTATATTGCTTTTTTCTTGAGGCTTCACTTAAATTTACTCTCTTCTAACAATGCATCGCAAAAAAAAATGATGTGCTAAGCATAAAGCTTAGTGATGTATTCAATGAAATATGCTTAATAACGTATACATAAGGTATAAATAATGATAAAAACACCAATCATTCAAGATAATATTGTATGCACATAGCACACATGAGGACAATGCAGTTATTCATGACATGCAAGGCATATTGAGATCATTTTAACATATTAATTATGCTACAGATAATATTATATGTTACACCAACTTTTAGTTATAATAGTTACTTCCCACATTATTAACATTTTAGCTTTTAAAACTTTCACTGAGTTATTATCATGCTTATATTTGTTTCAGCTTATACTCAATAGACAATAATCCTAATACTAGATAATGGGATATTGACAATTATGGCTTATAATTGTGCAATGGTCCATATTTAGACCCTACAACATTAGCACATGCATGACTAACTATGTAGTGGCATCACTAGGCCTTACCAAGGCTATAACCACATATAAATATGCAATAATCTCTTTAGACCTTACAGTAGCTACACCCACCTATAATTATGCAGTGGCCTCATTAAACCTTATGGCCATAGCACCATCATAAAAATGTAATATTAAAAATCATCAACATACGCATACATATGTAGTGGCCTAATTAGACCTTATAGTTGTTGCACTAGTATGAGATAAAACTGAAAGTTTCTAGTAGCTGCTAACTTCCATAGTTGACCGATCAACCTATCTAGTCAAGGTTGTATAGCTTTATCTTTCTTTTACTTCCAATTTTATATGCTTTCCATATTTAATATGCATTTATTTATATCTCCATTTATGCATAATAGATCATGTGAATAAACACTTGTATAACATACAATTCATACTCATCTCAAACTATGCACATGTGAGTTACATACCTCTTTACTCTTATTTTTTTATCAAAATAATTGTTATTTTATTGATTATTACCTCATGGTTCATAACATTCCCAAAGGAGCATTGCCTTACATTTAGTTCCCTATTATTCCATCTATTCAACCAAACCAACTATTAAATACACATATATAATTACCATTTTATTATACCATTATATGCTTTTATGCCATTATTCATTTGTCTTATGGCTTAGATACATATGAATTACCTTTACTAGACTAATATGCATATGGCTAGATACCATTACTACTTTCAGTCAAGTAAGGAGATTCACCCTACTATCTAATATTCATCCTAATGATCTTTTAATTCATTAATTAAACATTTTAGTATCCTAGTTACATCATTTTTTTGCATTATGTATCACATTAGACACTTATCCCTTGTCACAACCCATACATCCACACTCTAAAGTTTTGCTTCCTATTCTTTTATTTATGCAACCATTATACCATTCATTAATTAACTACCTAATTAACATATTTATATAACTCACTTCTTTTTAAGCATCACACATGTTCGAACACCTAATACCTACATGATTCAACTAAAGTGACCTCACCCATGAATCTTTAGAACTCTAATTTAATTATCATTCAAAACATATCTGACACATTCAAATAACATCATAGGGTATGTATATATAGCTTAACATGCATTTACCTTTCACGTATACCATTCAAGCATATGACATACAAAATTTAATTTTGAAATTCATGCACACACATATATTTATCATTGAATACACATACAATAGTGTTCTTTTAGCTTTAAATAAGCTTTCCACACCTTCTCTTTCCCCTTTGCTTGGCTATTATCTCCTTTTTCTACAAATATACAAGTTTTACTCTTAGAAAAATTCAAATAAAAATCTATACCATTCCAAACTTAGTCTAACACTTGAATTATTCATTTGACATTTATAAGTACCCAAAAAAATATGAAACCTTAAAATTGGACACTTACACCATGGAAGGGTACTATTTATCTCAACTTGCTCTCTTAAAATTCTCCCAAATTAAGCCTCCTTTTTTTTATTTCTATCTCTTAAATCTTAATCTAGAGATTTTAAAGAGTTTATTTGGTGTAAAATTATGGTGAACTTAGTATGATTTAAGAGGTTAAAAGGAAAAAAATGGGGGAACAAGGCCATTAATGGTGTTAACTTGGAAGGGGAAGAAGATTACCACTTTTTCTTTCCCTTAATCTTTAACCTATATGTATTAATTTGTCATAGGCTGGGATGTAACTATGTATCTTATCCAATGGTTAATATAATTCTTCTATTCTTTATTTTCCCTTAAAATTATTTTTTACACTTTCAAGCTTCATTCAAATTCTTTTAGCATTCCATTATTTCCTTTAATACAAGACCCATAAGTCTTGAGAAAATTGTAATTAAAAACCAAGAAGAACTAATTTAATTAAACTATTACATCCTTAATTAATTCTCTTAAATTACTTCTTATCAAAAATTTCCAACTCCAATGCCATTAGCTTATTTACAATTTTTTACCGTCAAGTCATACTATTCTTAAATTTTTTTGAGCATAAACCAAATATTTATTGTTTAACTTTCACTGTATTACTACTCATAGGACACTACCGCAAAAACTTCAATTGCATTTTTACCTACCTTAATGACTTTATTTTCATTTCAAATTTTGCCTAATATTATTTTATAACATTTACTTTTAGTCTATTAAGTTAGTGTAACTCAGGTCTCGATAAAAATTATTCACCCTCGGGAAAGTTCTATTTATTATCTTACCTCATATCACTCATGAACTATCTAATTGACCTTATTTTTCTACCAAAATTTAAATCTAGACTATACCTCATATATACTTTTATTGAATAAGAAAATCCCATTTGAATACCCTAAAGGTCACTAATCGCAACCCTAAGGACCATAGTTCATGACCCGAGATTTCCTGATGTTACAGAAAATATAGATGGAACTTATCAAAGATTATGATTATGTTATAAGCTATCATCAAGGCAAAGACAATGTTATAGTTGATGCACTCAATAGAAAGTTTATAGCAGGTATGAGACATGAACATGTGTTAAATGAGATTATGTTGATATGTGATATTAAGAAAGTAATTAATACTAATTCATTTTTATGTTGCCTTAAGAGTATTGAATGCTCGAATTAGCATAACACCTAATAGAGCTATTATAGCTGAATTAATTATGAGATTTAACCTTCTATAACAAATTCAAAAAGCTCAACAACATGATGATAAAATGAAGTTAGTGAGGAAAGATATTCAAGAAGGAAATGAAGTGCAGTATTCCATAAGGAATAATGGAAACTTGTATTTCAAGAAAAATTATAGGTACTTAATGTACTAGAATTGAAGAACAATATCTTAATAGAATCATATATAGTAGCATATAACATTCATCTTAGAAGTGCTAACATGTACCAATATTTGAAGGCTTTCTATTAGCAGCCAAGGATGGAAAGAGATATAACAAAATTTGTGGCTAAATATTCGGTATGTTAATAAGTAAAAGCTTAACACCAAGTTCTTTTTAGATTATTACAACCAATCAGTGAAACTTATGTGGAAGTGGGAAAGAAACACCATGGACTTTGTTGTGGGTTTCCCTCTCACTCAAAAGAAGCATGATGCCATTTAGGTAATTATGGATAAATTCACTAAGTCAACCCATTTTCACCCTACTAGATAAGATTATTCCTTTGATTAATTGTCATGATTATACATTGATGAGATAGTTTAATTGTATGGAGTGCCCATATCTAATAGAGATCCTAGATTTACATCTAGATTTTGGGATAGCTTACATAATTCTTTGGGCACCAAATTGGGTTTTAGCATAGCTTTTTGTCTTCAAACAAATGGGCAATCATAGAGTGATACAAGTAAACTTGTAAATTCATTTGGTTTTTTTATAACAACATAGGATATATGATTTTAAAATTTCTTTATAATAGGTTCTAGAAGACATGTTGAAGAGCTATGTTATAAACTTTGAAGGGAGTTGCAATTAGCATCTCCCATTAATAGAGTTCACTTATAATAGTGGTTATCAATCTAGTATTCAAATGGCTCTTTATGAAGCTTTATATGTGAGAAAATGTAAAACTCAATTATGTTAGATTGAGATGGGAAAAAGTAAAGTTATTAGGCTAAAAGTAGTAAGAGAGACTAAAAAGAAGGTAGAACTATTTTTAGAAAGATTAAAAGATACAAGTGATAGATAGATTTTTTTATGTAGACCTTAAAAGAAAGAATATAGAGTATTAGGTGGGAGATAAAGTTTTTCTGAAGGTATCTCCTTAGAAAATGATTTTAAGATTTGGGAATAAGTGAAAGCTTAGCTTGAGGTTCATTGGACCTTATAAAGTTAAGGAATATATAAGCCTAGTAGCCTATAGAATAGCTTTACCCTCAGAATTGTCCATGATCTATAATGTATTCCATATGTTTATGCTTTGGAAGTATTGATTTGATCCTTCTCATGTAATTAAGTTAGAGGATATTAAAGTGTAACCTAATTTAAGATATGACAAAGAGCTAATCGGTACTATAACTACTGAAAAAAAGAGTTGAAAAAGAAGAAAATACCTTTATTCATGGAGAAACTATGGAGCAGAACAAGCAACTTGGGAAAGTGAAGAGATTATAAGGAAGCAATATCCTTAACTCTTTACATCAGGTAAATTTTAATGTTGAAATTTCTTTTAGAGGGGAAGATTCATAATATCCTTAAATTCCATAAATTTGTAAGTGTTAATTTCATGATATTAAGATATTAAATATATTTATTTATCGAGATTACTTAGGGCATTTTAATTTAATTGATTAATAATTAAGGATTAATTTTTATCCATATGTATTGGAGTTAAATATGTAAAAGAATGTTGCATAAGAGAAATTAAAAGAGAGTTTCTAAAGAAATAAAAGAGGTAAGGAAGGATTTAAAAAGAAAAGCAGTAAAGTTAAAAGGCAAAAATTAAAATATTATTTTACTATATATAATGAAGAGTTTGAAAAAGGAGAGAGAAAAACCATTGTCTTCTCCTTCTCCCCTTCAATTTCGATGCTACTTTGTCTCCTATCCCTTTCATTTTCTTTGATTTTCCTCCATTGAAAACATTATCAATCATTCTAAACCTTTAATTTAAATATGCATAAGGGTTTATGAAGGATGTTCTCAAGAACGAAGGGAAGTTTAGAGAATTTCTCCTTAGGTAATTCAGCTAGATGAGCTTCTTTCTCTCTCAAAGGATTCTTTTCTCTTTTACTAAATTCTTAAGGATAAATTGGTTTATCTTAAGGGAATTAAACTAATTATAATCATATAAACCTTGTTGCATAGAGAAATAAAGAATTAAAGAAGAGATTTTCCCTTCCCTTATTCGGCCAAATTGGGTAGAGAGAGAAAAGGGCTTGATTCTTTTATTTGTAGAAAGAAGTACATTTCAGATTAAGAGGCATATCTTAGATGTAGGCACTTTTAATCTTAAATTTTTCCTTGGGAATGTTAAGCTTCTATACCATAGGATATGTTAATGCTAATACATGTCAAGTATTTGAGGAAATAACCCTTTAACCTAAATACAGATGTATATAAGTGAATTTGTGTGAGGTAAGTTGTTCAATTACATACATGTGGAGTAAATGGATTATTATGCATACAAGTCATTATGATTGGAGGTATCTTGATGTATAACAAGTTCAAAATAGAAGTCAATTTTACAAAGTAGCTGATAATACATTTTAAATTAATAAAAAAGTACATGACTTTTAATATGGATGTGTATGTGTTGTAATTGCTTAAGTTAATGAGGTTAAGAGAGAATTCATGAGAAAATGAATAAGTATAAAACATGATGATGTTAAATTGAGCTTAGTAATTAGCCGAATGGAGTGTAAAGGTTTATCATGAAGTAGGTAAGTTCTTCATTTGAAAAATGCATTATGTTATCAACTAACTATATGATAAAAGTCCTAAATTCACTTATATAGTTAAAAAAGACCAAATTAGTATGAATTATACATAGTGAGGTGAGAATGCCCACTAGAATGTGAAATATTATTTTAGATAGATATTTGAACTTATCTATAAGGCTTTAGGACATATGATGAACATTACACTTATATGAATGTGAATTTGTAATTAACTAAGTTAAGATGATTAATGAGAAACTTAGCAAGTTATATGCTTATTAAATTGATTATTCCATGTATGAATGATTGAATTTCTATTGACTATAATGATTTGTTACTCTATTTAGATGTGATTTGTTACTTTATTTAGATGATTTCTATAATTATGTTTTTAATTTATGTAATTATATAGGCTAGCTGCATACTTCCTAATTAATAATAGGAATTATGTCTAAAAACCCTTATACTTTGGTTATTTTGAATACAAAAAAGACAATCAATAAAATCTCTTTCTTAAATTCTTTATGCTATTAGAGCCTGGTTTTTAGAGATTAAGTATCCTTTCTCTAAGTAAATTTTTTTAGAATAGTAGGCTTTCTTCATTTTTTTTATCAGTGTAATGACGTCGAGTTTCCCTCCCTCTCTATTGTCATTTCCCATACACGATGGAAGCCTATCTCATGTTTAGCTTGTCATTAGATTCTGTTCACCAATGGCTACCACGAGTGACAACACACACCACCTAAATGCTATTGTCATTATTTCACACACTGGAGTATATGCACACATGTGTCAACTTTGATCATTATTTTTTCACTCCACCACTTTTTCCACCTTTAGATGACACTTTTGACACCGGCAATCACCTTTCCAGTCATCAAATCCATCTTTCATCTTTATAGGTTCTTTATTCCTATATTTTTTTTGTCCAAATCCTTCCTTATTTTTATAATGGACGATAAGATAGTGGAAAAATACTCTTGTTAGTGATAATCCTTGTCTATAAATTAGTTCGATAAAACTTGAAAGGATTGTGAATTATTTAGCCTAGTCTAAATCCTATCTTTTATTTATCAATGATAGTTAGTTACAAGATATATTAATAATGAAAAGAAAAAACTTGATTGTAAAAACCTAATTCCTCTAACTTTGCATACAGCCAGTGGGACTTTAAAAACTCTCTAGTTACATCTTAACTTATCAACTCTATGCAACCATAGATTTCTAGACAATATCTATTGCTTGATACTGTAAAAAAAAGATGGAATGCAACAAAAATTACATATTCCTATTTAAGGAACGATGCCCAAATCTTTGAAATACATAAATGTGTTCATCATATAAAATAAGGTGAGCTAACTATTTCATAGTATTTCTCTAAATTGAGTGGTTTATGGTAGGAGTTAGACTATTACCAAGACTTCCAAGTAGATTGTATTGGCAATGCAATAAAATTTCAATAACTAATTGAAAAGGAATGAGTTTTTTTTTTATTTTCTCATTAGATTAAAAATAATTTTGATCAGATATGAGTTCAAGTACTTAGGAAAACCCCTTTTCCTTCTCTTGCAAAAGCCTATTCTTATGTCTAGTAAGAAGAAAATTAGAGGAATGCCATGCTCTATACAGCATCTATTGAGAAATTTAGGTTAATTACTACTAGTTCTGTTGAGCATCCTAAGATTCCTCATTCTAATAAAGATACCTTAAATTGTGACTATTGTGGGAAGCCAAGGCATGCTAAAAAAACCTATCGGAAGTGACATAGTAGACTTACTAAAGGCCATAGAGGAAAATGAGTCAATTTAACCAAGGCTTAAGCAAATTTAACTAAATCAATGGATTCATCCCATGAAACAACTTTAGTTGAGACCTTTTCTTCTCATAAGATCTAGAATCTCAAGCATCTTCTATATTGTTTAACTCCAATGCCATATCCAATTTTGTAAAATTAAGTACTACTTTTATTACTTCTTGTAACCCATGGATTATTGATTCTAGTGCAAATAGACACATAACAGGCTATTCTAAAAGATTTCTTATGTACTCTCTTTATGTAAAATAGGATAGTGTTAGGGTAGTTGATAAGTCTTTAACCCCTATTTCTAGAACAAGTTCTATTATTTGTACTCCAAATATTAAACTATTTTTTGTTCTTTATGTTCCCCAATTTCTTATCAATTTATTATCCATTTATGCCATCACCAAATCACAAAATTGTAAAGTTGAACTTTTCCTAATCATCATGTCTTTTAGGATCTTTAAATAAGGAGGAAGATTAGTAGTGGTAGAGTGTGTGATAGCTTATATATGGTGGAAGGAAGTCCAAAATTAAATCTATGTCAAGCACTTTTTAGAGGATATAAATATGTCAACTATAAGATAATACAATGGCATAGGTGGTTAAGGTATCTATCTTTTTTTTAGTCTTAAAAAATTTATGTCCTTGTTTATTTTCAAAAACTCAATTTGACTCTTTGTCTTGTGATACTTATGAGTTTGCTTAGCATACTAGAACTTCATACCCTTTAAGTAATAATAAAAGCACTATTCCTTTTATGACTATGCATTTTAATGTTTTGTGGCTCGCTTAAATTGTATTTTTGTCTAGGAATCAATGGTTTATCACTTTCATTGATTGTTACACTAGAATGACTTAGGTATATTTGATAAAAGCAAAAAGTGATGTCTTTTCTTGCTTTCAATCTTTTCATAAAACAGTTCACACTCAATTTGATGCTAAGATTAGAATTTTATGAACTAATAATGGCATAGAATACATGGATAATAAGTTTGGAGCTTATTTGGAGTCAAATGGAATTATTCATTAAACTAGTTATCCTTATACTAGTGATCAGAATAAGGTAGCTGAAAGAAAAAATAGGCATTTTTAGAGGCTGCTAGATCACTTTTTCTTATAATAAATCTTCCAAAGATTTATTTAAGGGATGGAATCTTAGTAGTAGCCTACCTTGTCAATAGAATGCGTCTTAAAACTCAACTTTTAAAGCCCTTTAGAAAAATTGACAAGAAAAAATGATTACATTATACCTCTAAAAGTTTTTAGGTATGCCTATTTTATCCATACTAGGAATATTGGGAAACTAGATCTTAGGGCCCATAGATATGTTTTTCTTGGGTATTCTTCAACTTAAAAGGGATACAAGTGTTATCATCCTCTATCTATAAAGTATTATGGTAGTATAGATGTTATCTTTTTAGAATCTGAGCCTTACATTAACTCAACCACATTATCTCTTCAGGTGGAGAAGAAGTGATGCCTAGTCCTATAATGATTTTACTCCTAATAAGTGTTCTGTTAGAGAGAGAGTTCAAGGGTAAATTATTATAGAATAGGAAGGGACTGATGTTGTTCAAAGGGAGGCTACTATTAGACATTTAGATAAGCCTAATTTGTTGAGATATTTAAGGAAAGACAAGATTAAAAAAACTATCATCTAATCCACACTGTAATAATCCTCTTTATTTGGTAAGTTATCCTCTAATTCTACTCCTGAATTGAATTTACTTATTGCTCAAACAAAGGGGGTTATTTTATGTACCTAACATTCTATCTCTAACTTTATTTCCTATGATTCATTGTCTCCCTCTTATAGAGCCTTTGCCTTATCTATTTCCTCTATGTCTTTTCTATAGGATTAGAGAGAAGCTCTCAGAGATCCCAAAGGCAAAAAAGTCATAGCAAAAAAAAATGAAAGCTCTTGCTAAAAATGAGACTTGTGAATTAGTTACTTCTCTAGGCAAGAAGTTGGTTAGCTATAAATGGGTGTTTATAGTAAAGCACAGAGATAATGGCTGGATTGAAAGGTTCAAAAGTAGATTGGTAGCTAAGGGATTCCCTCAAACTTATGAAATGGACTACCAATAGACCTTTGCACCTATTGCAAAAATGAACAAGATTAGAATCTTGTTATCTTATATGGCTAATTTTGATTAGAACTTGTAGTAATTTGATGTTAAAAATGTATTTCTACATAGTGACCTAAAAGAGGAAGTCTACATGGAAATTCCAATTAGGTTTGATAATAAAAAAACTCATGACAAGGTGTTTAGGTTGAAGAAAGCATTGTATAAACTTAAATAGTCTCTTAGAGCTTGGTTTGATAGATTCAACAAAGTCATAATCTCATTCGACTATCAATAATGCAATGCTAATCATACTCTCTTTATAAAGCATCATAAGGGTACAATCACTCTTCTCATTATTTATGTTGATGACATAGTGGTGATAGGAGATAATAAAGAAGAAATCATGTGCCTAAAGAAGCTCTTGGCTCAAGAGTTTGAAATAAAAGAGCTTAGGAAGCTGCATTATTTCTTAGAAATTAAAGTTGTTAGATCAATCAAAAGAATCTTTATTTTAGATCTTTTGGATGAAACTAGTATGCTAGGATGCAAACTAATAGAATCACCCTTTGAAAGCAACCATAAGCTATAAATAAGGGTTAGAGAGATAGTTGATAAAGAGAGATATTAAAGGCTGGTTAGAAGTCTCATTTATCTCTCACACATAAGACTAGACATCACATATACAGTTAGTGTAGTTAGCCAATATATGCATAATCCTCGTGAAACTCATGCAAAATATTTTTTGCATTTTGCACTATTTAAAGTCTGCTCTAAGTAAGGGTCCTCTTTTCTCAAAACATGGTCACCTCTAAATAGAAGCTTTTGCAGACACAAATTGGGCTAGATCTCTAAATGATAGAAGATCTACATCTGGGTATTACACACTTGTAGGAGGAAACTAACTCACTTGGAAAAGTAAGAAACAAAGTGTAATTACTAGCTCAAGTGCATAAGTTAAATACAGAGCTATGGCTTAAAGAGTCTATGAGCTTCTATGCCTGCAAAAGTTACTAGAAGAATTAAAATTGTCTAAAGGAGACAAACTCTTCCTATATTATGATAACAAGGTAGCCATTAATATTGCTTGTAATCTAATTTAACATGACCAAACAAAACACATTAAGATTAATTGACACGTCATTAAAGGGAAATTAACAAGTAGTGTCTTGAGTTTATTTCATATAGGATTAGATAAACAACTAGCTAATGTTTTACAATAGGACTTAGTAGTTGATCCTTTCGTACTTTAGTTTGCAAGTTGGGCACGTGTGATACTTTTCACCAACTTGAGGGAGAGTGTTGACTATAATGATTTCTTACTCTATTTAGATGATTTCTGTAATTATGTTTTTGATTTATGTAATTATGTAGGCTAGCTATATACTTCCTAATTAGTAATAGGAATTTTATATAAAAACCCTTATAGTTTAGTTATTTTAAATACATGAGAGATAATCAATAAAATCTCTTTCTCAAATTCTTTAATTTCCCACCTAAGGAAACTAGTTTTTGTATTAAGTGGTTATACATGCAAAGTAACTAGTTATCCATATAGATTGATGATATTTTTACACGACTTAAATGAAGTATTACTATATGATAATGTTATGAGAAGAGAGGTATGTATATTATACTCCTTTAAGATATGAAATGATTATTAATATGTATTATGTAGGTTAAGGAAGTGTTAAATGGTGAACTATGCCTCTTTAAGAGTGAAAATATGATAATAAAATGGCATGAATATGGCATATGTTTGATTTGAAGAAAATTACATGAATGGGCATTATGATCTATGTAAAATATAGTATTGCTAATGTAAAAATGAAATCATGATGTATGGCATTATATGCAGGTGATAAATGCCTTGATCTTATTAGAATGCAATGAGTTATGTTAGATATGTATAAAGTGAAAATGCATACTTGATCTGCACAAGAATAAGATTAACCTATTTCTATAGAGTATTTAAGTGCCTAGGATAGTTTGGCATGCTAAATATGGGCATTATAGATCTATCACAATTTGTAGCCTCGACTACCACTATTTAGTTTATCATATTTGGGTGTGTACGGATGCCATTTCTTTTACCCTTTGGGTACCATCGTTATATGCTAGTAAACACAACTATTATGTGACTAATATATGTCATTTATCATATCAGTCCTTTATCCTAGCAAATTGAAGTACTCTAGGAAGAAATGTGTAATAAAGAGAAGAGTATACTAATAAGCATAACAAAGTATTTTTATGAAAAGAATTTGAAGCATAAGAGATTATGATCGTGATTTTGGTTAAGTATGAGCATGTTAAATTTTACATGTACATTGTGAAGATGTTGATAATGATAATATTTAATAAATATTTATGAAACTAAACTTGTGCATGTATGTTGAAAAAAGGAATTATATTTTAGGTTCATGTTTAGTGATAGTAGTTGTATAGTTAAATGATATATTAATGTTTATATCACATATTTATTACAAAATTGTAGTGAATAAGAGATTGTTTATGTATGCAAATTTTATCTCTTTAGATCTAATAGCTTACATAACAAATAAAGTTATCTTAGTTTGAAGTATCCATTGAGGAAACCATCCTCATTATTTTTGTTCCTTGAGCAGGTTCTATAGTTAAAAGTGTAGATAAAAGGGATAAACCATAATAGCCATATCAAAAGCCATATTTTTGTATGTACGTAGTTAAATAACATGATGCTAGTATGCATTCATTAAAGGCACTTTCAAGTATCTTTTTTTCTTTTTAGGCTTAGAAAGCCATGATTTGTAATTAAAGAAGTCATCTTTCTAGATATGTAATCTATACATACATATAGTATGTGTGTGTGTGTATAGTTAGGTGCATGTATTGTCTTTAAGTTAAAGTATTTGTGATGTATGTAATTGCATCTTAAGCGTGAAAATGCCTTGTGATTTTGCTTTTGATGATGAAGTTGCTTTCAAAGTAAAGAATTGTAAATTGAGAAGTAGTATAGGGTTTTATGATACAAGTTGAGTTTTAGGTGTTTTTTCTTTCATGGAAAAATTTTGCTTTTAAACTTAGGTAGTTGTTATTGTAACACCCATGTGTTGAGGCTCCATGAATAGTGCCACTAGGTCTAGGAAGTGTGACCAGGGTGCAGGGTCACTTGCATGAGAACTGAGGCAGCGGCATTGATCATGAAACTTCAAAGGGCTTTAAATTGATGAAAAAGGCAAAATCTAAAAATTTAGCAAAACTAATAATTCATTTTGGACTAAAAGCTATTGATTTATGGGGTTAAATTGAGTCAAGCTGGGAAAGACCTAGAATGTTCTCGGACAAACCCGAAAATATCGTACCCTAAAGCTTAAAAATTCCATTAAGTCCATTAGTGAAAGAATTTTTGAATTTTGAGGTCGTTTGTAAATTCTTATAATTTTTTAGGTTGGCATATAAATCGAGGTAGCTTGTAAACTATCTTATCAATGTAATTTGGCCACAAAAATTTATGAACATGTAGAGAGGATTAAATGAGGAATTTTATAAATGATATAATTTTTTGAGGTCCCTATGAATTTTGGCAAAATTTTGAAGTTTTGATCAAAACCAAGCCATTTCGAGATGGTTCGGGTGGTTGCGGGACCTACCTATGCCACTGACTGCAAAAGTTTCCTTGACATGTGGCAAAATCCACTCACAAAGAAATGCATTTTTTTCCTTTCTTCTCCACTACCAAACTGACACCATCTTCAATAAAAGAACCAACTTTCATCTTCTTCCTCAATTTAATTCGAAAAATTTTCACCACTGAAAATCACTCTTTATGTTAAGGACATGAGGGAAGAAGAATTATAGCAAAAAGACTTCTCAAGATTTAGTTAAAAATCTCTAAAGGCCCCTAGGTCAGAAGTCATCCAACAAGTGAATTAGGTGAGTTTTCATGGCTACTATTTTAATTTTCTTGGTTATTTTAGGCTATAAAAGGTAGTTTAGGAAGCTTAAGGTCTAAAAGAACGTATTTGGATGGTCTTTAAGGTGATTCAAAGAAGGAAGTTGCTTGAAGAAGGAAGGAGAAAGCTTTCATAGGGGCTAGAATTGAAGGCTTAAAGGTTTGAAATTGGTTGCAATTCCATCTCCTAGTGATCGAGGTAAGTGAATTCAAGTATTCACTTCATGCCATTTAGTTTTTATGGCTGGAATTTCTTTAAGGATATCCATTGTACTATTTAATTGTAGCAATACCAGACTGGGCAAAAATTTGACTATTCAATAAAAATAATATCTATCTATTTTTAACTTAAGAATATTATAAGAAGTTAATTAGTAAAGAAATAAACATAAATTAAGGTTATGGCCTATTAGTTAGACACCTAGTGGATGGGTTGATCGATTAACTTAGGGATTTTATGTGATACCCCCTACTGGATCCCTTAGGAAACCCCATAGGTGATGCATGCACTCCTAGGTCACTAGTACCATACATATCACTTTCATTACTTACATTAGTTTAACTTACTTTATTTCCAAAATAACTTCCTATAGATTTTATATCTCATTCAAGGTGTAATCATGCAAAAAATGCCAATTCTAGGTAATGACGGGTTATTTCTAAAAACTTAGAAATTCCAGTAGCAAAATAGCTGTTTGAGTTCTATCCCAAAATTTTTAAAAGCCTATTTAACACTTTGGTAAAACATTTCACAACTCCTAGACCCATATAGTCCCCCATTCTCTGCCTAACATTAGTACCTAACACACAGCAAACGCAGGCCTCAAGCTATAGATAAAAACATGCATATATAGAGCCTTAGGCTCACATTAACATTAGACATCATAGCTAAACATACATTCATAAGAAAACATATAAGGTTATTTTATTTACATCAAGACTTTATGTTTACTTATATACATCATATATACAAAGCTTAAATACATGTTTCTACCTATTTCCCACTTAGGTACATGGATATCAAAACTATACAACATTTACTTTCTAATCCTTCACTAGTATCCTTTGATCTCTTATCGACATACTTCATGAGGTAGGATTTCGCTATTAAGTACCTGTGCACCAAAATAGGTATGCCGAGTATCAAGATACTCAGTGGTGAACTTAAAGTATTTAATCATGGCATTATATCCTTTTCATACTTGTATAGTCTAATAATTAAGTTTTCCTTATTATTGAAGGCGTCAAGAGCCCCAGCTAAGCCATGAGAACACTTATAACTAGCTAACC
>CANXYI010014674.1:0-10517 GCA_948208565.1 Hura crepitans
AAGAAATTCTATTAATGGGTTTATATGGAGTGCATATTTTTTAGTTGAAAACGATTGTAGAGAATTTTTTATACAATATGATTTTTTTTTTATATTTCAACGAGTAACAAAAGTACACAACTTCTCTATAACAGAATAAATACTCATCTTCATAATAAAAGAAATTTAAAATTGAAATTGAATTTAAAATCACAAACTTTGCACTTTTGTTTTCGTGCAGCTAAATTTTCATGGACATTTTGAAAAATATTTTTCTCGGGTATGAAGTTAAAAAGAGCACATGCATGGAAAGCAGCTTATATCATCAAATGTGGTCTTTAGCAATGGTAGTCATTTAGCCTACAACATGTATTGCTTAGGCAATTAGCAAAAAGAATAAAATTTTTTGATTGATTTAGCTATTTCACCATATTATTATTTTGTTCGTGCATCGAATAACCAATTGTGACACAATAGTTGGGGCATTAATTCATGGCTGCCACCTCATCCTTTCTATTCGTTGCGAACAAAATCCCTAATGCTTTTCTCCTTTTTTTCCCCTTAAACTTGAACCAACTTATATATTAGCAAATAACAATTGACAAGTCCATCTTCAATGCAAAAAACATCTATGGACCAATCATTTTGTAAAACTTGTCTATACACTAGATTGCACAGTCCAAAATATATTTATGAAGAACATATAAATAAAAAAAGCTATTAAATTTCTCATATCATTTCTCAAAAATAGTTGTTTCACTCCTTAAGTTTTCTTTTCGTTTAAAATAATTCTTAAGGTTAGAAAATGGTGCTTTAAAACTCTTTTTTGTAACACCGCTAAATGAGATTTAATGGTGTTGATGTACACGTTGTGTTGGTGATACAATTGACACACGATGCACAAGTATTAATCCATATCAATAAATAGTTTTAATGTTTTATTTTGCCCCTAACTTTTTTGCAAAATGAGTTATTCTATCCTTTAATTTTCCATATTTTATGCAAAAAATACAAAATTTAAATTTTTTCTTAAATTTGATTATATAAAATAAATATAAATAATTGAATAGCATTTTAATAATTTTAATTTTTAAGAAGTATTTAATATTTTAAAATATTTTGTTATTAAAAATGATATTTAGTCCACTAAAATTCAAATAGTTTATATAAAATAATTATTTTATGTGAATATTTTGAGAAAAAAGTTGAGTAAGTAATGTAACACCCTTCACCAGACTTGGTTGCTAGATCTGAATGAGAGATGACACATTGTGACATCTAATACTTGAACTGTTGCTAGCCTGAATAAGAGATGACACGTTAACCAAATATGCCATGACCTAATCGCTTCTCTCTAGTGTGCTCATATTATAAGCATTAGGGCTCACATGTATCCTTAAGGTACATGGTGTGGGAATTACTAATTAAAATTGTACTTCTATGTCTAACGAAATTTTGGTAGCATAATGATTGTCCGGTGATATATCCTAAAATAAACCTACAAAAATAACATTTTTATAATAGTTTACAACCTTAACTCCACCATCTGGGTCCTTCTAACCTTCTAATCTCATCGCCCTTACACAGCCTATCATCAAACCCATCTCAATCATACATGCGTTTCATCATCATAAGATCGTACCATATCAAGCATATGTTAGATGATAATTATACATTATTAACATATGTTTAGTTTATATAAACAATCTACATGTGTATATACTATTGCATTAGACCCATACCCTACATAAACACATATGAGTGCCACTATCTATTTTCACATCACACAATGATATAAACCAATCACCAACCTGAGGCTATCCAAACCATATTACACTGCTATCTCTTGAGGCTCTTTTTGGTGTTGAACCTGTCTATAACCTATGCATTGAGAAAACATGATGCACTAAGCATTATGCTTAGTGGTGTATTCGATAAAACATGCACACATTAACTTATGTATATATTTGTATCACACACATGCCTTTAAGTTCACTTAAGCCATTTACCCTTTTTATATGTGTTCCTTACTGATGTTTGTTCCTTATTTTTTTCTTGTCTCATCCATTTCCTTTATTCCAATATTTACTCTTTCCTTGTTTGCATGCATCAGTAAGTTAATATGAGTTAACCTCTTACCATAAGTCTATATATGTTTTATTATATTATGTCTGTGATAATTCTAACAATTATAGTATTGAAATTTAGTTCTTTGTCTATAGATCTTACCAATTAGTTTATTTCTAGTCTACCTATATTCCTAATTACATACATTTATAAACTTATGCATATTTGATTCTTTCTTGCTTACCCACTAATCTGGGTTAAGCTATGTGTCTGTTAATTAAACTAATTATGACATTATTACCAAGTTATGTACTGTTCATTATGATTTTGCTTGCAACTGTATATTTGTTAATTTTTGTTATAATTATTTGCCCCTTTATTTTATAGTTTTGTGTTCTTTATCTGATCATTACCCATAACTATTGTTTACCAATTTATAGCGTTGTATCGTATTTACACCATTTATGATTTAGCCTATATCTGAGAGACATGTATCCAAATACTAGATACTAGGTTGCAATTGTGCAGTGGTCCACATTTTGGACCTCTATGCTGCTGCACTAGCTAGATAGTTAAGTGTATGGAGCTTGAATACAATTAATAAATACTGAACCTAAAAGTCTCAATCCTGACCACATAGGTCTCAAATCCTGACCATATAGGTCTCAAGTCTTGACCATATAAGTCTTCTGACCACAAGGGTCTTAAGTCCTTACTAAAAAGGTCTCAATCCTGACCATATAGGTCTCAAATCTCGACTACACAGGTCTCAAATCTTAACCATATAGGTCTCTTGACCACGTAGGTCTCTTAACCATGAAGGTCTCAAATCCTAACCACAAAGGTCCTAATAGGGTGACTTGCAAAGGGGTAATTGGGCACCGAAATGCCCTAGCAGCTGCTATCTCCTAGTTGACCGATCAACCCATCTGGTGAACTGTCTAGTGTATATGGGCCATTGAGCTCTCATTCCAATAATTTATAGTTTACTCAATTCATCAGTTGAATTTTGATCACTTTATAATGCCTTATCGACATTGTCATTATACTTTACGTTATGAGACCATTATGTCCATTGTTACCTCAATTTGATATGGTACTTGGCCACGCTCATATTTTCACTTCCTTATCTCTAATACCACATTTATTTGCCCATTATGTGCCAATTATGGTCATCATTATAATGCCGCACATTATGTCCCAATACAAACTCATACATACATGTTATGCATCACATATATATTCACACATACATGCACGTTATTCATCTTATATGTACATTATTTTGTGCTAACACTAGTGTATATTCCAACATAGACCATGACTATTCATTTTAGATCATTATAATCCAATGTGCACCTATTATACAACAAATCAAGAAATTACCACTATGTCCCTACCTATTCCGTGTTATGCTCACCATTTTTAATTCTTTGTATTTTATTCGTTTTACATTCGTTTTTCATTTCGTCATTTTCATTGTCATTCTCTAAACCCTAAAATATCCTAGTGACCAATTTAGGGTTACCCTAACCCCTAAATATGACTAAACCCTAAAATGTACCTATTATAGAAATGACACATTTCAAGGAAATAGGCATAGGTTTTATCAAATACACTTACAGAGATGTGCTACATCATCTCGGGATCAATCCTACAACTTCTCTTTGCCTCAACTCTCGTGCTCTTGCTTGTTCTCTAGATTCCACAATATATCAAAAATTAGAAAAATTCATAGAAAAATATGTACACATCCAATTCCAAGACTGAAAGCATAACTGTGATATAGAGCGCATCTAGTTACCTAGAAAAATACTCGATTTTCGAAACAGGGCCTGATTCAGTTTAGGGGTTCAAAACCCTACACTTTCAAAGCTCCATTTCTCCCTCAAAATCACTTCCTTTCATAAAATTGAGGTTGGAATCAGGTTTTAGACTTTGAGAGGATCAGTTTTCATATAATATTTGAATGTTTTCGGTGTGTTTTGGGTGAGAAATGGAAGAAGAAAGGGAGGAGAGAGAGTGTGACCATGGAGGATAGTTTTTTAAAAGAAATAAGGAGGAAGATGAGCTTATTTTCCTATTTTAGAGTTATTCACATGCAACGACCATTTATATTATGATGGTGAATAGTCACGATCGCGTCACGTGATGATCGAACGGTCCAGATTAATCCTATATACATTTTATCATCCTTTTAGTGCCAAAAATTAACGATTTACTCAATTAAGGGACTCCTTAAAATCTTAGGCCCAAATTCTAAGGAAAACTATGTTAACTATTCACTCGCGTAATTAAGAAATTCCGATTAAATATCAAATGACATAAGAAAATTCCAATTCCTTCACCACTAGATTATTTAGAATTTTTGACCTTCAAGATATACTATTTTCAGGTCCATCTGAGCACATCCCGGGCAATTCTCGACACGATGTGAACTAAGATATTATTCATTAGATATCAATGTAAAATGATTTATTGGTTCTACTAGAAGTTCTAATTATTTTCTTAATGTGACTCTATTGCTCAAGAAACATTATTCCCGTCTCAAGATGTACTGAAACTGAAAATTCTCCGGTGTTACAAATAATTTTTAATATATTTTTAAATACTTGAATTAAATTTTAAATTAATCTTGATATTAAGTTAAAACTTTTTAGAATAAATTTCTTTTATCAAATTTAATGCGTAAAAATTTTAATTTTTAAAATTATGAGAATTTTTAAAGAAGTAAATATTATTTATAAAAATAAAAATTTTAAAATATTGCGAATATATATTAGAAGTTAAATTATCAAAAAAACTATTTCAGTATTAATATTTATTTATAAAAATGAATTTAAAAAATTAAAAATTTTGAAACTTTCTTAATTATAGAAAAAATTAAGTTAGAAAATAGCTCATTTGTGAAATGTTGTAGCAAAATAGAACCTTAAAATGATGTGCTAATATGGATTAACATGCATGTTGATATAGATTAATGTGTAAAATCTTTAATTTTTAAAATTATGAGAATTCTTAAAGAAATAAATATTATTTATAAAAATAAAAAATTAAAATATTGAGAATATATATTAGAAATTAAATTATCAAAATACTATTTAAGTATTAATATTTATTTATAAAATTGAATTCAAAAAATTAAAAGTTTTGAAATTTTTATTTAAATATAGAAAAAATTTAGGTAGAAAATAGCCTTTTTTTGAGAAACATTAGGAATAAAGTAGAACTTTAGTATTATGTGCTAATATGAATTAACATGCGTGTGCCATGTATTAATTATGTTGCTTATTTAGTATTATTAATAGTGTTACAAAAAAAAGTCATAAAAGCACAATTTTTGAAACTTTAAAGATAATTTTAAAAAAATTTAAAGGATAAAATAATTTTTTTAACATATGATAAGGACAATTTAATATCTTTTTCCTATATAATTTCACCAGAATTTATTTTTTCTATTGTAAATTAGTTCTTTCATTGCATTTTAGAAAGAAATTAGTTAGTTAGCTTTGATGACGTGGCAAGTAGAGTTGGTAGACTTCCGCACATGTTTAGCACTGTATAAAAGCTTTGTTGTAACGGTTACAATTCATTGAATATAGGCATTTTTTCACTCATTCTCTGGTTCTAGAAAGCTCGGTGAACTCAGTTATGGAGTTTTCTTATTATTCAACATGGTATTAGAGCGTCAATCAAGTAGCCTACTGATTTCTTCTTTTTTGCTTCATAATCTTTTAATTACCACCAAGTACTTGAATTTCTTCCTCCTTTAATTTCATGGCTATTATTCGCTTTGAAAATGACTTTAGGGATGGAACTTTACATTCAGCATTGAATCTTCAATCTTGAGATGCGAATCGTGAACTTGATCCAGATCTCTATTAGGAATGGTGTTAGTTACAAATGTTATTAGAATTGGATCGATTGGTTTAACTATAAGATGGTTGCGAGTTCGGTTTGATTTAGTCAATAAGATTAATTTAAAAATTGATTTGAACCGGATAAAATTGAGTTAAATTAGAATTTTATGATTTTATCTTTTTAAATATTTTTAGATTATATTATTTGGGACTTATGTTTTTTCTTTTAGCATGCTTTTTTTAATGATATTTTATTATTTTTCTAAGTTATTTTTATGATTTAAAAGCAATTTAAAAATATTAATAATAAAATTTATTTAATTAATTAAGTATTAATTTAAAAGTACAGTAGTTATATTTTGATTAATAGATAATTAGCCTATTTTAAGTATGATTATTTTAATAAATTTATTTAATTAAAAATAATAAATAAAATATATTAAATATGATAGAAATTATTGATTGATTTATTTCCTTAGTTTAGTTTGAATAATTTTTAGTAAATTAATAAAAATAAATATTTATGTTATAAAATTGCTTGTTGTATTTTCATATTAAATTTTTTTATTAATTTATATTATTAAATCTTATTAGGTTAAAATTTAATATCTAAGCATGTATTAATAAATAGAAAAGTGTGAAAACATATCAAAAACTATTGTGATATTACATGTTACTTTTTATCATAGTAATACTTGCATTTTTTTGAATAAATACATTACATAAATGTGAATTAATAAATATTAAAATTTATCAAAAAATTTCAAATTTAAAATTTAATTAAAACTCTTTATATGAAAATTTTAAGCTTTAATAAAATTAAATGTTAATTTTTTGACTAGTATCTTTAGAAATATACTATATTAATCTAATTAAATAAATACAGAAATAATATACAAAATATAAATTTTATTTTAATTAATAAAAGTATGTATGTGATATTATAAATTGTATTTATTATTTGTTATGATAGTGAATGGTTTGAAATTAATGTTTTTAAGTTAATATTTAATGATATATAGGGTTTTTGAATGTATTTTTTTAATTTTTATTATATAGTTTTGTCCATATTATATTTTTAAATTTTTATAAATAATATTTTTTATAAAATTTAAAAATATAGTCAAACCTCTATTAAATCCAGTTGAACCATGATCTAGTTGGCACTTCGGCTCAATATCCAGTTTGATTTTTAAAACGTTGTTAATAACATCACTATTGATAGGTAACAAATACCTCACTTGGAGTACTTCAATCATAACTGCTCTTGAAGCTAATGATAAACTTGGGTTCATTGATGAATTTGTCACACCTCCTCATAATCATATTGATTACAAAAAGGTGGAAGAAAGTAGATTCCATGGTTAAATCATGGCTACTGACCTCTATATCCAAAGAACTTTCTAAATCTCTTATCTACAGTCTAAGTGTTAGGCATCTTTAAGAAACTATAGAAAAAAGATTTGGCAATAATAATGCATAGCCAAAGAAATCATAATTGAAGGTTGTTAGTCTCAACAGAATAAGGTATTTTCACCCATGACTATCAAACTCTCAACCTATATCTAAGTAGTCCCTGAACTTCATTTTGTATCTTAAAACTCCCTCATCTTTGAGAATAGTAATTGCAAAATCCCTGGTACCAGCTACTGCTGGTAAACGCGCGGTCCTCAAACTTTGTTTGCATATCCATTTAGTCCCTAAATTTTATGTTGACCTAAAATCTAGGTGAAGGTTATTAATCCTAGTCCTTGAAAGAAGATAAAAAGGCCTTGAAGAATTAGGTGATTCATGAAAATACCTATAAAAATGGGTGGACAAGTAGATAGTTCAAACTTGAATAGCCAATTAGGGTTGTCTTCTTTGAAAATGTTGGAAGATGAAGTAAATAGGCTTCTTGAGTATTATCATGCCACAGAGAGTGTTAAAAGCACACTAGAAGCTAGACAGGCTCTAGCAAGTGAAGTAGGAAAATTAGTAAATAAAAGACTTGATGTAGTTGAGAGAGAGCATAGGTTGAAAAAACCTTAGGAATCTGGAAGAGAGGATCCAAAAAAAATGGTGGAGAAATTAAGAAAAGAAAAAAATGATTCCTTTTATTTTAGATCTTGAAAAGAAAGCTGCCAATTTGGATAATTCCAATTTGGCTTAAAACCTTAGAAAATCTCTAGGTCTGATAGATGAAGCTCCAATGCACATAGATGATAGAACTTTTAATGAGCTTCTACCTATGAAAATGGCTTTATACAAACCTAACTATCCTCATAGGATGAAAGAAGAATTCATACCTAAAGAAAACCCGTTAAGTCTAGTAATAAGCCTTACAACTTTTCCCAATCCAAATTGTGAAAAGAAAGTGTCTAAGAAGATAGATGAATAGGCTACCATGATTAGATTTGTAATAAAGTCAGGAAGTTTTACTGTAAAACAAGTCTACAAACTTTGCAAAGCCACTATGGTAGGAAATGCCAAGAAGTATTGGACCATATTTGTAGCACCCTCTACTTGGTCCATACACCAAACCCGAATAGGGAGCACCACTGCAAACCGATATCCAATTTCACACACCCGTAAAATTTGATTAATTAAAAACTTTTTATTAAATAAATAATAAACCATTTTCTTGACTTATAGAGTTGTAAAAACATTGAAAATCATTTTGCATGCATATCGAGGTAAATATTGGGGTTATGATGTCGAAAATCTAGCAGCATAACGACTGTACCGGGACACTTTTTCAAATTTTTATTTGCTTAAAAACACTTCTATAAAAGCATACAATACTTCTCTATCTCATATGGGTCCCCTTGACCCTCCAAACTCATTAGAAAACATAAAGCCTCAGGCTCAACTCATTTAGCATTCTCACATGTAATATCACAATTTTATCGCATAATCATGTGAGAAAAATAAGGCTTTTATAATATTACAACTTTAGTTACAAAAACAACCCAAGTTATTGATTAGGTCTAATCCCTCTAAAATCATAAGAGCACACTACTACTATTACATTTACATCATTACGCTATTATAAAATGATTAAAAATACCCACATAGGGGCTATCTTCAAAAGTCTTTTGTGGTGCAGAAGCTTTGGCTCTAATTTGTTGCTCTGTTACCTACGCATCACAAATAGGCAATGCACTAAACTTTCGCTTAGTGGTGTGATCAATTTTACTAGATATAGCAATTTTAAGCATACATTTATGCAATATCTATCAAGTAAGATATATTAAACCATTTATATACATATAATATGATAACAACATAATTCATGCAATATGGCGTATACTTGTCTTTAAAAACACGAAAACCATATTAGGTCCATACTCATGGCATAATCATTTTCATCATGAATAAAACTTAATTACACACATAACTCGTCCATATGTAGGTCACAACATACACATGCTTTATTTTACATGATAACGAGTATACAAAAATGCATTTTGATCCATTACCATACAAACACAATATTTTCACATATCGGGGTCCCAAAAATCTATGTGTATCAAGCCATCCAAATTACAAGTATAAAACTCTAAGGTATAACACATACATCATATAAATGGGTTAAATATGAAATTATGCCAAAAACATCCATGTCATGCATAATGCATCATTTAAAATGCAATTAACATTATTTTATGCTTATTTACGTTGTAACCACAATTATCCTTTTTATTATAATTATTTGTTTAATTTATGCCCATACTAAAGAGACAACTATCTAAGGCTAAATAATGGATAATGGGCTACTTAAAGGTGCTTAAATAGTGTACCCAAAGGCACTGGTATCTGTGGATACAAAATGCATCAACCTGAATGTTTGCACATATGTAGTGCTATATAGTGGCCTGAAAACCTGGTGCCTATAGACACAAAAATACGCATCATGACCCGAAGGTACCCATTACAGCTGCTAATCCTAGTGGACCGGTCAACCTATCCATACTAGGTTGTCTAATTGTATAGGTATCATTAAACTGATTAATTAACTCATTATTTAGCCATTTTAATTCATAGCTCAATTATAGTTATTTCATGCATACACGCATCCCAATGGCCATTTTGCATTTCAGTGAGGCCTAAACATCATGTTAAGCAACATGTGTTAACAAAAACATAACATTGCCAAAAATAGGCTCATACGGGTTCAAAACATTGATTAGGCATATCGCCTAGGTGTAAAAGCTAGAAAAACTTAACTAGACTCATAAACATGCATCTTTACCATTATTTCATTATTAACATGCATATTGGCATCAAATGTATCATGTTCATGCATAACTATCACATTCCACTTAACATGTCATTTTATACACATTTTCGATATGTAGCAACATACATGCATTATATGCCCACATATGTGTCAATAAACCATACTACATGCAAATTGGCATTCCGCCATCACCAAGCATGCATACACATTTTATTCATCATAAATGTAATTCAGAATGACATTTAATCATATAACACGATATTCGAGTCATATATGTATATAACTCGCAATTATGCATATAAGGCTTACACCAATGAGTTTTGGCCTCCATTTACCTGAGACCTCAAAAACACAAGTACATAAGCATATACAACTCTATGTCATGTTTA
>CANXYI010014762.1:0-17067 GCA_948208565.1 Hura crepitans
CTCCGCAAGAAGACGAACTTCATCAATGAAAGGCAACTTTGCAATACCCTAGGGGGAAGGTCGCAGAAACCAGAAAATCTTGGTCAAAAATCAACTCAATTAAGAAATAACCTCTGATACAAATCTTACCTATGAGGCTGAATAAATTCAAATAAGAAAAGTAAACTCACCTGCCATGAGTACCGCTTCCCATTCATATCCACCTCAAAATCTGATACAGAATAAAAATTGAGGCAACTCATCATGCAAAATGAAGGAAAAAATTTAATTAATCAAATTCCCATTTTTCAAAAATGCGTACCAGTAGGGTAAAAATCAACAAGAGGTGAATTTGGATCAGTCATCAATTTCCTATAATGCATGGGTAGAGCATGGGAACTGCCAAAAAGAAAATCCCAATCAGGTTATATAGAGACACGCATAAATAGATGGGAAGTAAATAGCTATGCCACCTTGCAGCAGGAAAGACCCCCAGAAGTTGATTGAATGGTTTGAATGGAGCACCCAGTTCAAATTTAATTTCCATCTGACCTAGATCTTTAAGATCAGAGGCAAAGGGGGCATAGTGATAGGGATAAAACCTGAGACAAAGAATGTATTAGCAAACTACAGATCCACATGTGAATGCATAACTCAGCAGGAATACAACTTTGCAAAACACAACTTCATACTGGTCATAGGCCTATTTTAAGGGTTAGGGTTATGGGAAAGTTAATTTTATGTCACGGAAGTAGATGAATGAATAAATAAACAGAAATACAATCAATGCACCCTGTCTATCCAAAATGAGAACAAGTAACACAGAATCCAGAATCAACTGCAGCTAATTGTGCAGAAAAAAGTCCACATGTCACAAAGAAGAAAATAAGCACCACCAGTAAGAAAAGCAAAGAATCCAGGTGTTAGAAAGAAGTAAAACTCACCACTGCCAAGAACAAACTCCCTCGTAGTAATAGTGCATTACCCAACATAGCCCTTCGGTATACCGCAAAACCTACCAACACATGATCAAATAAATAAATTGTTCTATGAAAGCATTAAAAGAAGTTTAAAATCAACAACCATGGGATTAGTTCATGTCACTTACAACATCCTTCCGTATGTCTTCAAGATCTTCGGGTGTTTTTGCAGAAAACTTCTCTTCATAATACCTTTCCTTCCATCCTGGCTCTCCCAATTTAATCTGAAAAGGGAACACAAAATATACTTTCTAAATAAATGACCATCTAGCAAAAAGGACTTTAATGTCAGAATAATAAGAGTTCATGCCAACATAAACAAAGGTGCAAAACAAGAAGACTACAACAAGTTATTCAAGTTGAAGCAGCATATTCAATTTTATTCAATTGGCAATATCATTATAATGCATATAATGCCAAAAACAAATGACTACCAACAAAGATGTGCCATACACAGACACACGCAACTTGACATGATATTGCCACCGAAAAATCAGGAAGACACAATGTGCATGCATATCTAAACTGCAGGTCAATGAATCCACCATGATACAAGGACACTGTCTTCATATTTGATAGACAAAAACAAATGAGGCAACTATCAGGTTAAAAACAGAAAACAAAGAAGTTAAAAGAGGCAAATGATGCTTTTAGGAGAATATATAATGTAGTTCCAAACCTTGTCTTCTTCTGGAGTTCCAGAGTTAAAAACATCAGATTTCTCACGAAGTATCTCCTTCAGTTTAGCTTTCAATTCATCTTTGTTTTCACGCGTCTGTAAAATGAATAGAAAATATAATAAATAATCGAATCAAACTGATCAAAATGGAATCCAAAAGTCTGCCAAGTTGCATTTATAAATAAATGAACCCCTCAACTCCTTGCCAGCAAGGCTCATACCAAATCAAAGGCTAGCCCAAAGAATATGAGTCCTAAACAATGGCTGAAGGAGTCAGAATTACATTAAAGTGCCTCTCCAGAAGCAGGAAAACATACTTCTATTTCCAGACTATTCTCTGCTTCAACAATAGCAGCACCAACACTGGCTGATGAAGAGAAACGTGCCACTTTGTGGGTCTGAACAGAAGATCCTCTGCCATTGGATGCCCAAGTATGACTACTTTTAACATCAATCTCTGCATTCTGTCCAAGTTGATTTTCTTTTCTAATATTAATTGAGCTCTCTAAGCTGTGCTGAAATGGTGAAGGAGAAGGACCCGAGGCCAGACGAGA
This sequence comes from Hura crepitans, assembly GCA_948208565.1. NCBI lineage: Eukaryota > Viridiplantae > Streptophyta > Magnoliopsida > Malpighiales > Euphorbiaceae > Hura > Hura crepitans. Next base: position 2,193 of record CANXYI010014762.1, read on the forward strand.
ACCATGGAAGCGAGAGACTGGAACCAAAGACTCTGGTAGAACTTGAGGCTCAGCATCATCACCCCTTCTTGATTTTGCCTTCTCTCGCTTGATTCTTTCTGACTGCCGCTGCAATATACAAAAATAATAGATAATATTAACGATAAGAACTACTCAAAAAGGTCCAGCACAACCTTCCCTACTAAGAAATTCATAGCAGAAGCATGTCAACTTTAAGATTCTTAAGTGCTATTCAACAAATTGTTCTTATGCTCCTCATCAAGAAATTACTAATCTTATCCTCTCTTTGCAACTGCATGCTACGATTTTATTTTATAGCACAGTGACTTAAAGTTCTTCATCAAAGCCGTGACAGCCACGTACTAACTATTCAGCCAAGAATAATATTTCAGTCAGTTTCGCTTATTTGGATTTTCAACATCAAGAACTGAACTGAACTAAACTGAACTAACTGAATCATAGAGCAAAAGGCTTTACTTTGATTCTGTTTTCAGCTGCAATTCGGTTTGTGCACAGCCTACTACATATAATCCTTCGAAAGCTACTGACAAAAGTCAAAGAAATTTAACCTGGTGTAAGCGTGCCCTTTTCTGGAATATTTTATCTTCATAGGATCCCACTGCTTGAATAAAATGCTCTACGTTGCTCAAATTTGGCTGAGAAAGGAAAACATAAATAACGAACAACATCAGAACTCAGAAAATTGCCCAAAAACCAGAGTAATTGGTAACTGGACTCTTTCTTAAGCCACTATTTATAATCTTAGACGTACCTTGCTTGCGTTAGTGAGATAACCACCCATTGCCCTGAATTCCTTCTTGTAAACTGCTAACAACAAGTTGATTGCACCCTGAGAATAAAATTGTGAATGGAAAAGAAAGATCAGTTCAATTTAAATGCTAATTCCATTTAAAAATACGAGCATGCAATAGTATAATAAATTAATTTGCAGAGGCCAATAGGAAAAAGAGAAATCCAACCAGGCAACCACCCTAAATAATTATTGGAATGCAGTGCTAAAACAAAACGCAGAATCATGCTTTAACGTGCAAACAAATAATTAAGACTTAATAGATCACTGCACAAGCATTCCAACAATACTAAATTTTAGTCTTAAAGTTTGGAGCTAACAAACCGCGTCAAGGACCCACAGTTGAAACCTATCAAAACATAGTCTGGTGTCTAGTCCACAACCAAAAGTGCATGCATGCACCCTCCCAATATCATTCTAAAATAGAATGACACAAATTGTGGCAGAAGATATATTAAGATCACTAAAATCATAAAAATGTATTTTTTGTCTAAAATCATAAAAATGTATTTTTTGTCTAAAATCATAAAAATGTAATTTTCTACAAATCATCGTCACAAACATATATTTTATTGAAAGTTTTAAGGTCAAAACTTTACAAACCTCACGAATCTCCAAAGTTGGCATATGCGGCAAAAAGTCATTTCCAACAAAGAAACACATGAAAATAAAATCATCCACAATGCATTCAAAATCAATCTCGAACGGGAGATTAGGAATTCTCATTTCAAATTCCAGATACTCTCTTAGAGTCCAAATATTGAGGAACTGCATCAAGAGAAAAGGTACCCAATAAGACTCTGAGATGAATCTACAAGAATATTTGACCAATAACTTCTGAACACATTAGAAATGAAAACCAACCTGGAAGGGTTTTTTGGGTACAACAGCCTCGTTACCTTTCTCATCAAATTCCCCAGCTTTCCTCTTAGCCTTTCCTTCACAATCTGCTGCTAAATGGCCCATCTGACCACAAAGGAAGCATTTGTCTTGTTGACCAGGTGTGAAAACAACCTAGAGAATATCATTAAGAGAACGTATGTCAGAAAATTTTAACATTTTGCAGGTGTCAGTATGAGTGCCAACAAAGAAACCGATAACACCCATTCATTATTGATTCCTTTCAAGCCAAAATAGCTTTATGCATTGTAACAATAACAAAAAAGAAACAGGATAATATTTTGGAAAAAAACAAAAAGCAAAGAAAAGAAAAGAAAATCCATATAGAGAGAGAGATATTCAAACCTCTCTAAGAATCGAAAAATGAACTTCATGAGTAGCCAACGCCAACATGATCAGATCTGCGTCCTATAAGTAAAATCAGTTTATAGAACAAACCATATGAGTTTACTCAAAACTTATAAAAAACTAGAAACAGATAAAAAGGGAAGAAAAGAATGGCAACAAGAATGAAGAGATGTACCAAGCCATAGAGGCAATGCCTTGTGTTTGGATCATAACCAGGGAGATTTCTCTGAAGACGAACAAATGACATAATCTTGTGCTCGCCTTCACCAGGAACATTTGCATCAGAAAGGATAACCTAACAACAACAAAAATTATTTCGCCAAAATTGTATATATCCACTTTTTTCAGCAAAAACCATGAAATGATAAGTAAAATCAAAGCAACAAAAAGTACCTTAATTTTTTTCCATCCAGGATCATAATTCAGCCTAAGATGAATGTAGTACTGCAGTGCAATAGACAGAACAGCCATAAATTCAGTACCAGGTGTGATAACATTGGAATCAAAAACCTGGGATGGCTCCTTAGCAGGTAGCTTTCTGCCCTCTCTCTCAAATTCCTGTCTCAGCCTCTCCTCTTCAGCTGCCTAAAAGATTGATAATGACACATCAATAATAATGACTCACTTTGTCTCATGCTATCCAAAAAGGCATAAAAAAAATAAAAATCCTCGAACAGATAATTTTAGCGAATATAAAACATGATATCATGCATTGATTTGAATGATAATCAAGAAATAATCCTCCTAATGCCTATACATTATTGGCATATGCACATACCGCATCAGCTGCATCTTTGGCTGCTCTAAAACGCCTAGACCGCTGCTGATTCATTTTAGCCCGAGGAGCAACACCGTCTAACAGTTGTTTTCAGATAATCAGTATCATATAGGACATCAAAATGCCACCTCAAATGCTTTTCCACTTTAAAGAACAATCCAATTAAATACTTACCAATTGCCATGTATAACAACTTTCGAGGTCTCACCATCCCGAATAGTCTGTCAATGTAGTCAAACATGCACTGGAATACCTCTTCGAATGAAGTTGGAGAAGGCTGCATTAGATAAAACGCATTACTTAAGCATCATCATCATCAAAGTGGCAGAACTCAAGAATTCAAGCGACATCATGATCCTAAATAGCCAGTTGAATTTCAACAAACGATAGTATCTCTCCAGCGAAATAAATCCACCGAAAAAATCCATGAATTTAAATGCGATATAACAACACAACTAATAAAACATGTTCAGTTCCAAATTGAGAACAGATGCAAGTAATTGACGAATTGAAACTGAATAAGAGAATGAACTAAAGAAAGTAATTGAAATTGATCGTACTCTGTCCTCGGGGTGAAAGCAAGGGTGAATAATCCCGTTCATGTCGAGATACAAATTATCGTATTCGATGTTGTTAGGGTTAGGCTCACTCGTATCCACCGGAATCTTAACTCCATCGATGACCACCGGCTCTTCCTCAATTACATCCACCACAACTAACGGATACTTCTCGGCTAACCACCGATAAAAGGCCGGAACTCCCATTGATAGTTACTCGAGCTCGCAGCTCTATGGATCTGTTTAACGCGCTGGAATAAAACCGAACTCGAATCAGGCAAAGCAATTGCACTTCAGCGAGTAAAGTCAAACCCTAACCCTAAAAAAGCGAGATTAACCGACAAAAGAAACGGGACGACGGACTTGATTCGGTGCTGATATAGATATGGATCGGAATGCAACTTGGCAACAACGATTTAGGGCAAGAGGCAAAATTTTCGGACAAATATGCCCTTATCATTGCGTGACTGGTAGCGTGCAAGGAGATATTTGTAGTTACGTCCGGGTGTTAATGATATCATTGGCATGAGCGTTAATGGTTGTTTTGTAAAAATCATAGCGGTATTTGTTTTAATTGTATTACAAATTTATAATTCATTTCATATAACAATAAAAATTAACATTTAATATATTGATCAATTTAATGTTTTATTGTGTTGTTTTTTCTTGTTGCCTTCGTTTTTTTTCTAATAATTTAAAATTACATTTAATTCTATTTATTTTTTATTGTGTTTTGAATAAATATATTAAACTATAATAAATAAATATTATCTATTAAGCATCACAGATAATATAGTCTATTTAAATATTATAATTATAAATAAAATTATACATTATAATAATAAAATACACGATGAGACATGATAATACAGTGATAAATAACAATTCAAATATAAAAATTAAATTTTTAAGCCAGAAGGATATGCCACTACACTCCTCAAGACACCTTCGTCATCTAAGAAAATAACTATTGTTAAGAAATAAATTATAATTTTATTATATTTGCGTGAATTATCGCCTAATAAAGTTAGAAGAATTAATATTGATGATTAATAAGATGTTTTTAAAATTATATTTTTACATTTGAGTTTTACCTTAAAAATAATTATTCGTTTTTATTTTTATCAATAGTTGAATTGAAATGTTGATTGAATTCGTGGATTGATTTTTCAAGTAGTGACCGATTAATTACTTTGAGCATGGGTAATTAGTTATTTAACAAGTTTGATTACTATTTTCTTCGAGATATTTGGGCTTTGGGTTCATTAGAATGGGTTTAGAATATCTTAAACATTATCACTACTTAACAATAATCTAAAAATAACAATACGAATGGGATTTAAATATTAAATAATAAAATTTAATCCCACCGTAATTAAGATTTTGAGATAGCAAAACAGAAATGCAACGGGACGGGGCTGTTTCTGATAAGAGTGTGTAAAATTCGGTTCTAATTAAAAATTGAATTGATTGAAATTTTTATTTCGATTTTAATTTTATATTTAAAAAATTAAGTTATTTGGTTTGATTTCGATTTTAAAAGTCAAATACTGCAAAAACAAAAAAAAAAAACCAAACAAATAATAATAAAAAATATATTTTTAATTATTATAGTTAATAATATTTAAATTTTAGACCTATATATTAAAACGAATCAAAAAATATTTTAATTATCTAAAATTTTAAAAGTATATATATAGATTTTATATAAAAATTTTAAAAATTAATTTTAATTAAAACTGAAATATTTTAATTTAATTTAATTCGATTTATATATAATTCTATTAAATCGTAATTTTAAAATTTTAAATAAATTTAATTTGTTAATTATTTCAATTTAATTTTGAATCAAATAATAATTAAATAAATTTAATATATGTAGTTTTAATCGTTAAATTATAAATAAAAAATATTAATTTAACAGTTATAATTATTAAAATTTTAAATAAATTAAAATTTTTAATTATTTTAGCTCAATTTTAATTTTAAATCGAATAATAATTAGATAAATTCAATACGTATAATTTTAATTATTAAATTATAAATAAAAAATATTTTTTTAATAAGGTAATTTTAATTATTAATGTAGGGTAAATTGAATTTCGTGCACGAATACTTTTTTGAATCGCCCTTATGAATCTGTTATTCGTCGTCTGGAAAACAAACTGGAATTGACAGTCGTGCGGTGGCTGACGAAAGAAAAATAGAGGGAGTTGCTTTCAGTGTAAATTGGCGGCCCATTCCTTTGAAAGAGTAATTCCTTTTTTTTTTTGGTCCCAACAAAGAACGCAGACAAGCCGCCAACTTCCGTCCACAAGCTTGGAAGAAAAGGGTATATCAAAGCAAACGCGTGATGTAAATCTCTCTGCTTCTTTTCACATTCAAAACCTACAAAATGCTCAATTCCCTTTCCAAATTCAACGGATCTCTCCACATTCCTCTCCCTAAACCTATCGCTCCACAATCATGTCTCTAACAATCAGACTCCACCTCAATCCCTGCCATGCCCTCAATCTTCATAAAACTAGGAAAACTAAATTCACCTGCGGAATTCGATCAAAACCCATTTACCACTCGAACCCATTAATCCATTTCGTGTATAGAACACCCAAAATGCAGAATTGTTCTAACTCTGTTATTTCTTCCGTTCCTTCTGTTAAGAGCTCGCTGATCGATCCTGACGGCGGGGCCTTAGTGGATCTGGTGGTGCCTGAGAGCCAAAGAGGAGCCAAGACTTTTGAGGCGGCGTCAATGCCAAAGGTTAAGCTAACCAAGATTGATATAGAGTGGGTTCATGTGCTTAGTGAGGGATGGGCTAGTCCTTTGAGAGGGTTCATGAGAGAGAGTGAGTACTTGCAAAGTTTGCATTTCAATTCTTTAAGAATGGAAGATGGGACCGTTGTCAATATGTCTCTTCCTATTGTTTTGGCGATTGATGACGAAACCAAGGAGAGAATTGGGTCGTCCAAGGATGTTGGGTTGGTTGCTCCCGACGGAGATTTGGTTGGCACTCTTCGAAGGTTAATTTAATGATTTGACCTCTCCGCTTTATATTTTATTATTGAATTAAAAATAATAGAGCGTAAACAGATTATCCTGCAGATAAATAATTGTTTGGTTAGACGTGGAAGAAAGGGACATTAGGCAACTTCATTTTTATTGTCTTAAATTTATCTACTTGAGCAATTGAATATCTGCATTCTGGCATATTATATTTTGATTTAGGCTTTTATTGAATTTATTAGTTAGAGGTCACTGAATACCTGATAGTTCCCTTTCCTATGTCGTGAGCAAGTAAATCTCACAAAGACCCTAGTGACTTGACATCTATCTGATAAAGATTGCGCCTTTGTGGTGCAACTTAGGAAAAAAATATAGTAACAGTTTCAACCCTAAAGAATAAAGATTTCCAAATGGTCTTATCTCGATTGTGCTGATAATGTTGCAAGTTTAAGATAGATCAGATCTCTAAAATAGATTGTCACTTTGTTGACTTTAGTGCCGTAGGAAACAGACTCTGGTTATGCATCATCTGAATTCAGTATTAATAGGGACATAGTAAAATCTGTCTTTTCTGTAGAATTCATTCTTCTTTCCTCAATATTGATATTGTTTTCTGAAAAAGATAATTGCTCAGTTTTCCCTCAGCAGTTGACGTTGTTGCAATTTTTAAGATAAAAAGATTGGACTTCTTCATGTAAACCTGGTTTAGCATCCAGCAAATTATATGGATCTCATTTCTTTCCATTGGATAGGTCTTAGATTTTCCTTTACTGCAGTATCGAGATATACAAACACAATAAAGAGGAAAGAATAGCAAGAACGTGGGGCACAACAGCACCAGGATTGCCCTATGTTGAGGAGCACATTACTCTGGCTGGAAATTGGCTTATAGGTGGAGATTTGGAAGTGCTAAAGCCTATCAAATACAACGATGGGCTTGATAACTACAGGCTCTCTCCCAAACAGCTTCGAAAGGAATTCGATCAGCGTCAAGCTGATGCAGTTTTTGCATTTCAATTGAGAAACCCTGTTCATAATGGGCATGCCTTGTTGATGAACGATACACGCAGGAGACTTTTGGAAATGGGTTACAAGAATCCAGTTCTATTACTTCATCCTTTGGGAGGTTTCACAAAGGCTGATGATGTGCCTTTGGACGTTCGAATGGAACAGCACAGCAAGGTGATTTCTTCAATTTCCTTTATTTAAAGCTTTGATGAAAATCATCAGCAAGCCACGTTCTTAACTTCTTCAGTTCCTCCAATTTCCTTCATTTCTTTTCTTTAAAATAGGTCTAGTTCCTATAGAAGGGATGCTTATGAATTTGTTTTCAAGCAGGTCCTAGAAGATGGTGTTCTTGACCCTGAGACTACCATTGTGGCTATTTTTCCTTCACCAATGCATTATGCTGGGCCAACTGAGGTACAGTGGCATGCTAAGGCACGAATAAATGCAGGCGCTAATTTTTACATAGTAGGCCGTGATCCTGCTGGTATGGGTCACCCTACAGAAAAGAGGGATTTATATGACCCTGATCATGGAAAGAAGGTGCTGAGCATGGCTCCTGGCTTGGAGAAGTTGAATATTTTACCATTTAGGGTGGGTACCATGGATTTCTTACCTTAACTATTGTTGCTTTTTCCTCTCTTAAATTCTCTTTACTAAGGTTGGCAATCGAGAATAAAACCTGTCTAACCCTGGTGCATTGCTACAACGTGTCCTAGATTGATACTGAATTGCATCATTAAACTTTCATTATCCACAGTTAGTCAATTTTTGAATATATGGAACTACCATCCTAGATGATTTGAGATTGTTTTCAATTTCTGCCATTATTTGCTGTGGGTTCAGTAAATGTTATCTTTTCAAAAATGTTCCTTTGTGATGAATAACTCTTAATAAGTGCAGTCATAACATGATGCGATCACATTAATAGCTTCCTTCTGATTAGCAAAAGCAGAGATATGTTTCCATATCGGAAGAAGGATAGAATGCTGTACCAGATGTTACATGTGGAACACCATTTTTAAGCTCGATTGAAACTTCTATAAGTTGCTAATTTAGATTTACGTAAGAACCCAAACATTTTGAGAATAAAACAGAAAATAATTGGTTTGCAAACAATGTAGAAGCAATAGATGCCATCAAAGTTGCAGTTAAGACAGGTATAGTTCTTGAGATTCCATCTCTATAATGCACACTTTACTTTGATATGCTTGTACACATCTAACTTCAATGAGCTGTTACTATGTCTCTACTGGAAACTTTATTGTGTTTGTCCTCTTCTTTTAAGAATAAGGTTTGTGCAACTCTCCAATTTTAGTGTTTTTGTCATCTCATACTAGTCATTAATCTTTTGCCATTCTGTTGTGCAGGTGGCAGCATATGACAATGTGGCAAAGAAGATGGCATTTTTTGATCCATCTCGTGCTCAGGATTTCCTCTTCATCTCAGGAACTAAGGTACAAATAGTATCCGATCCTCCAATCATCTCATGTTTCATGCATCTGAAAAGACTTATTATTAAGTCAATAATACATCCTTGAATGGTTAAATAACCTTAAACATGTGATCTCTATCAGCGGGTTCTATAGGTCATAAAACCTCTGTTTATTATTCTGACAAACTCGACTGCAATTCTGGTACTGAAAATTTAAAAGTTCATTGTTTCATTCTCATGTGCCATGAATGTTTTCTTGGAATAGTTAGGGATACAATACACATGACATAACTGGATGGTACGGAGTCAATTTCTATTAAACAAATTAAGATTGTGAAAGAAAAGGACAATAAATGTTAGGAACCTGTGATCCTACTATTAAATTAAGCCATTTTTTAAGAAAAAAGGAAAAAAACTTGAGGTACTTGAAAGGGTAATGCGGCAAAAACTATCTCATGGAAGTTATTGTTCAGCTCGTTGAAGTTGGGATACTAGAAGAAGTTATACATGATTGGAGTTAAAGATCTGTCATCTTGTATAAACTTGTAATTCTTGTGGTACTTGTTGGTTCCTTGCAGATGCGAACTTATGCAAGAAATGGTGAGGACCCCCCAGATGGTTTTATGTGTCGGAGGGGGTGGAAAGTTCTTGTAAGATATTATGAGAGCTTGCAATTAGAAGAGCCAGAACAGAAGCCAGCTGTTCTGTCCGCTTAAGTATATGATTTATGACCAGAATTTCATGAAAATTAGTTCACAGGTTCACAGGAAAATAGAAAAAGAAAAGAACCTGACTTCAGGATTCAGTTTTGGAATACCATCTGAATTGAATGTAGCAGCCAGCAAAGGGAGACTATTCTTTTAACCATAGGTTTCATTTTCTCCTCCCTTTCCCCTTCTTTTTTAGGCTAATTATGCCTAATCTGGATGTGAAATATTGATTATTTATTTTCAGACAATTTATTATATAATAAATATGGATGGGAGTTGATTCAGGTTCATAAATCGAATAAAATTGTTATTATCATATACGAAAATGGCCAATCATTAGTGACGGAATGCCAATAATCCAGCAAGGCCATTCATCGTGGGCCGTGTTTTTTGTAGTGAAAAAGTTAGCCCATTTGATGGTTGATGCCACTTGTTTCATCCCTAGCTGTGGTGCATTTAAAACAGTAGTTGAAACATCCCAAAATAAAACCAATAATCTCTTTGTTCTTCGGCTTGTCAATTCATCAATATTCACTCGCAGACTCTGCATTTAATTTCTTATTAATAACAGAAACTATCTCTTAATTCATTATTTTTCCATTTCTTCTATCTATTCATGCTGTCTTCAATCACGCATCTAATCTCGTTACTTGAATTCATTTTCTATGATTCCAATAGAACAAAATGAATCGACGCACACAGCTGTCCATGGACCCCTTCTCCCTCCCTTGATAAAATGTCACTGTTTGCTTCCCCACCAACTTCATTTCACCTTTTTTATGCATTTATCCAGGGATCAATTCATAATTTGTTGTCGTACCAATAATTCTTTTTAATATATTTGCAAAACAAGGATCGGGTCTTGGCATGAAAAATAATAATAAGAAACTGTTTTATATAAAAAATAATAATAATTTTTGTGGAGTCGGTACGTAATTAAACATATAAAATTGATGTTTCAGTAGTACATGCGACACTTTTATTTATACAATTGCTATGGCTAAGGTACGTCCGTAAGTCATCAAATCAGTCAGGCCCTTCATGCTGTTCCCAATGAGCTGTAAGCGGGACCATTTCCTGCTCTTCTTTCTTCTTCATTTTCCAGTCAGATTCAAAATTTTATTTAAATTGTGCCCATCTCAAATTCGTTATTCATCACTTTTTTCTTTTTTTGGAAATTATAATTACGGTGGATGAGTTGTGGATTTTGTTTTTTATAGGGCCATTTGCCTGTGGTATTTGAATCTTAGAACTACATTACGCAATCTATCTCTTGTTTGATCTTTATCAAACATTTTCCACAGGGCTCGAGTAGAGACCAATAAAGATATAAAATTTGCAGTATAGCCCTTCTCTTCAATTATTTGATGGATTTTTCTTTTTCTCAAAAGGCAAAAATAAATAAATATCTGGAGAATGGAGTGAATGAAATTTGTATATCAAGAAGTGGAAGTGGAACAGAAGAGAAAAGGAACCAAAACTGTGAAGCTACAGTTTTAGGTAAGTTAACTAATGCAGCTGGGCTGACATTGAAAGTCCTTACTATGTTGTCTTTTATTGCAACAGGCAAAGGTAACATGGCTTTCATGTGCTTAGCCTAAGACTTGGGGTTCATTTTCTACCCTACATTTTTGCCTTTGCTCCGTTTAGCCATCGACAATATATGCCTATATAAATCATTTTATTTAAAAAATATTCACTATTCGAAATTTATAAATATTAATTTTTTACATAACAGTTTATTACTGATTTAATTCAATCTATCAAAAATTTATGATATAGTGGAACCCATCGTCGAATTTACGATATTATAAATTTTTGGGTCAATATATGAGCAGCCAATCCCGATCGCAGAACATGGAGTAGTACCCAAATGCACAAAAGCCTACATACTATGGCTGTGACTCCATCCGGGCCCAGTCTTCCTTTCAAAATTTCATTCTTGTTCGGTTATTCAACGAGGAAGATAAATCAAGAAATTTGAATTTGCAAATTACTTTTCTGAAAGTCAAAATTATTCTTTTGAATTTGAGGAAATTTTGAAGTCTCTGGTTTTCGTTTTGTATGTATGCACTGTAATGAGAAAACAAGCTACAGAGTGAAGCGTGAATATTGGGGGCGAAATTGACTCGTGATTTTCAGTAACACAATGATGATCGATCATTATTTTGGTCAAGTCATGGAATTGTGTATTACGCTGTATATGGTCACCCGTTTCACACAAGTCACTGACTATATCAACCCTCTTTATGTATATTTCATCATTAGGCTTTGGCAATTATTTCTGTCTTTTATACATATTTTTATTGTTGGTTTATAAATATTAAATAATATATAGTACTTTTTCTTTGAAGATAATCGAATGTCTTTTTATAAAATTTATACTATTTATAATAGTACGATAGAGGACGGACTTGTTTACATTAAAATATTATTGTCATTATATTTAATTCTTATTAAAAATAGTTCATTTAAAATGAAAACTTTATTTAATTGAAATATATATTATTAAATAATAAATTATAATACTATATAAGAATTTTATTAAATGGAAAATTGTATTATTAAATTAGATATATTATTAGGCAGTCTATGTTGTAAGAACTTTTACTAAATAGAACATTTGCCCATTTAAATTATTAAATTTTTAAATAAAATATTTAAATTCTTATATTTTTCTATTTAAATTATTAAATTTATTAAACATAATATTTAAAATCCTATTTTAAACTGACAATTTTCAATACAAATAAATAAATAAAGCATAAAATCAAATAATAACAAATGTTTAGTATATTTGCAGAGAATTTTTTTACACGAATAATTACATGTCAAAATATCAAAAAGCATTTCAATAAGGATACTAAAAGTACTTGTAAAAAATTAAAAATTAAATAAAACATATATTAAATTTATTTAAAAATATTAAAAATGTGCACTTTTATTAATTAATAATATATATATATATATATATTATAAAAATTATTTATCATATGCATTACAGGTATACATGTGAATATAAGAAACGAAAAGTATATTTTTTAAAATGAGTTTTTGTAACAATATATTTTGTTTTCCTGTATCAAACGTAGAAGAAAGGAAAAAACATGGGGTATGCTTGGGAATAATAATGAAAATTAAAGAGCATGGCACACGTGTGATGAATTAGGGGACATTAATTAGAAAGAAAATGAAGAAGCATGTATCTAGAAATCACGTACAGTCGTTGTACTCCTTACGTAACGTTAATAACGATGAAACAAAGGGAAGAGAGAAAGAGGACAGGCAGGACGATGCCGTATTAAGCATTAACTATAAGCACCGATTTGGTAGAAAGACAGGTCAGGCTTTGGGTTGGACCGGACCTTAAGACTTGAGGGCTTCCCTTTCTTTTATAATTTACAATAAAACAGCAATAATGATTATCGTAAGGGCTACGGTACATATTTATATTAGTGGTTCTGATTAATTTAATTAAATCATTAATTATTTTGGTGTAATATTGATGAATATTATATGACCATATTCAGTTGGGGTGGTTAGTACTAGTAAAAGAGGACCACATGGTCTTTAAGTCCCTTTTTTTTTTTCTGTGACAATTCATTAATGTGATTATAGCAAAGGGATTTCCCTCAAATTAGGGTAAATGGTCTATTCAGTTCTAAATAAAAAATTGAATTTTTAAATTTTTTTTATATATGAATTGATCCGAACTTTTTATAAGCACCAAATAAAAAAAATTAACATTCATGTAAAATTGATAAAATAAAATAAAATAAATCTAAATTTTATATATATTTTTTTATATATAAAAATTTCAAAATGACGGCATTTTTAAAAATTGATCACTTTGGTTCTTTTAATTTTTCCCCTTCAATAACCAAACTGATTAAATCGAATTCACATTTAAGAATCAAACTAGAAAAATTAAAAAACCGAACCAATAGATCAAATTGTTAATGATTCAGTTTTGATTCGGTGGACTCAAATAGTCTCTTTTCTATTTTCTACCAAACCTATTATTTTGTTTTCTATTAAAATCATAGTATTTGAGATTCCATTTTTTTTCCTACAACGTTTTAAAAATAGATTTAATTATAATTTTAAATTCAAGTTAACTTATACTTTATACTTTAAATTGTTTCTCATTGTTTTTAAATATTGTAAAATAATACTGAATGTTTCATTAACATTGTAAAATTGGAATTTCATTACAAATTTCATTATATCTTAAAGAAATTGCAGTGGGACTAATACGTTTAGACGTACATTGTGAATATTATATGTGTAAGTATATATGGATCTCACATCATTTTAAAACTTAACACAATAGTATAGGTGAGATCGATGTCAATTTACATTAATAATTTTATTAGAATTTAATTTTTTTAAGTTGAGGAAAAAATTGAGTACCTTTTTTTTAGATTTTAAGTAATAGTAGCAATATAAAATATAAATTGAAAATTGAATCCAAATATATACCCTATACATCTAGCTAGACCCTGTAAGCCGCTATTAAGTACATTTATCCCTCTTAATTAGTGTGTGGTCAAGTCTTCGATTTTTAGAGTCATTGTTGGGGTTGGCAACGATTCAAATTTCGAATTACGAGTTAAATTTGAATTTTCTTACATCGCATAATCATTTTAATTACTTTCTCACCGATTTAATTAAAAAATAATAATAAAATACGGACATTAAAAAAAATTAGAGGAGAAGCTTAACGGAATGACAAGGTAGGCCACATGGGCATTATCAATGGAGGATGTAATGAATTCACCAAAAGGAGAAGTAGCCATCAACAGAAACAATAAATGAAATAAATTAGATTGGTGAAAAAAATATATCTGGAAAAGAAGTAGATGGCACATGTGAATAATTACTGCTGTTTATCTGTCATCACTTCCACAAACATCAAAAGCTCTACGATTAAGGTGAAACCAAACCCCATAGCTGCAAATGGTGGTTGTGCTAGTATCCGTTATTCACCCATCATTTATGAACCTCTTATTCTGATTTAGATAAACTTTGACAAATATAATTTTATTTACTTTTAACTGCTTTTAATTCTTTATATATTTAGAAATTGGAGGGGGTAATAGATAAAAAAAAAAAAAAGGAAAACAGTGAAAAGAAAAGGGTTAAAAAAAATTGCCACTGACTAATGTCGTTGGAATTCTCAAAGCTGAAACGAGAAAAATAGAAGAAAGTGTCAAACACGCCCAAAAGAGGGAACAATCCAAAGTCTGCATCTTTGAAAATTGAACGGAGATGGAAAACAATATTCCAAGCCAGAAGAGTCAATTTAAACAGCTAGCAGCCTTTAAA
>CANXYI010014770.1:0-10662 GCA_948208565.1 Hura crepitans
CCCTTGTTAATCTCATTCACACCTGTATTTTATTTTAGCCAAAGTTTCTTGAATAAAGATAACATATTAGGACTATGAAATGAATTCCCCACTATAATTTGGGTTGGTGAATCCTCTATTGATCACTACTCTATCTTCAAGTACTTTATGATATACATAACCTTCTAGCTATATATAGTTCTTATCTAAAGTAAAATCACTAGAGTTAAAGCCACCACTTCATACTTAAGATAGTGGTCTTAAGTCTAAGGACACTTATACCGCTGATATGATGACATGCTTTCACTAACACATATTAAGTATCCATGTGAAGATCTCATGTTGCCCTAAGTAAGCATCTATATGTTAACTCTAAGCATCACCATGTTTGTAGCTTGTGAGAACTACTGCTTGACCTAGTCAAGAAGTATAACATATACTATTCTATCTATATTAACAATGTCCTTTCTTGTTAATACTATGACTAGGGATTATTTTGGCATTATCTCATTTGCATGCAATAAGAATATCACATTATAAATACTTCATGATTTCCTTTACACTGTGATTATATACTAGGGGCTTTATAACATAGTCTAAGACATAGTAAACAATAATAAGTACTATAAAAGCACTATCTAATAAGAAATGCCTTTTTATTAATAAATGATTCACATGTTATAAATGCCTTTATAACATAGTCTAAGGCATACAACTAACAATCTCCCACCTACACTAGAGCTAATCATTCATGTATTTGATACCTATGGCATATACATGTTGATCAAACTTCCTTTATGATAGTGCCTTCATAAGAGGATTAGCAACATTCTAATATGTGAGGACTCTTTCGATATTCATATCCCATTTATCAATTATCTCCTTGATTAGATGGTAGCACCTAAAAACATATTTAGATCAATTATAAGACCATAGTTCCTAAGCTTGTCAAATCGCTTTAATGTTATTGCAAAATGGGGGTATTGATTAACAATGCTAGGAACCATACCTAGTTTTGTAAAGAAATTTTTTGATCCAAACTATAATTTGGCTTCATTGGAAGTTGCTATGTACTTAACTTTAGTTACAAAATCAATATTTGTGTCTTATTTGAAACTCTTCCAAATAATTTCTCCTTCACCCATAGTGAATACGTATCCAGATTGATACGTACAATTATCCTTATTAGATTAAAAGCTGGCATTAGTATACCCTACTTTCTTATAAGCCTCCCTCTTTATATACCAAGAATCCTTAGTTCTTCTTAAATACTTAAGGATATTCTTGACAGCCACCTAATGTTCCTCACCATAATTGGATTAGAATTTGCTCATGACACTCAGAGCAAATGACACATTGAGTCTTGTATATAGCATAACATACATGATAGATCGTACAATAAATGCATATTATAACATCTTAAATTTCATAAGACTCATTAGTATTACATTCCCTAAATTAAAATATTAAATATTTTAAATTTACTAGGATTTCTCAAGAAAAATAAATTTAAATTATATTTAGATTTAGATGTTTATGCTTATAAAGTAATTATGGAATTTAAATTATGAGAATAAAGTTTACAAGAATTAAAAAAAGGATATTAGTAGAAAAGAAGTAAGTATTTGATTGAGGAAATGAGGAGTTAAAAGACCAAAAAAGAAATATTCCTGAATGGTTATAAATAGAGCGTAGTTTGAAAAAAGAGAGAAAAATTCCCTTTCCCTCTTCTTTTTCAAACCTGATGACTTTTCTCCCCTCCCTCTTTTGATTTTATTATCCTTTATAAGAATTGATAAAAAAAATATAACTCATATAAGCTTTGAATTAACATGAGAAAAATGGTTAATTAAAAAGTCTGACATGGATTAAAGAGAGAGCCAAAGGATTTCTTCTCCTTTAGTTTTTAGCAAGGTAAGCTTCTCTTTTTATAAAAATTTTCCTCCTCAAAATTTTCAATTCTTAGGGTAATTGATCAAACAAAAAGGGGGAATACAACTAATTTAAATGTTATAATATGTGTTTGAGGAGGAATTAAAGTTTTAAGAGAGGATTCTTCCCTTTAGTTGTTTGGTGGAAACTAGTCAAGTGAGAAATAAGGAAGTTTTTCATGTATTAATGCTAGTAGGAAGGAATTTTAGGTTAAAGAGGAAAGTTTTAGGAGGTAGGTGCTTTTAACTTATAAAATGTGTATAGAAAAAGTTGAATTTTATGTTATAGAGTTAGTTAAATGACATGCATGTAAGATATTTGATGAATTATGTATGAGAATTGCATGTCTTGAAAGAATGGTTAGTGATGTAATTACTATAAATTAAATGCCTATAGTGTTTTAATATCTAGCTGAAATGTATGCAAGGAGATTTTAAAGAAAATTAATCATGTTAGAGTATGAGATGTTGTTATGACAATGAATTATACTATTATTAGCTAATTTCTTTAATGAAGTAGATTAAGACTTGAAAAGTTTTATGTTTATAAGACGAGCATATGATAAATTGTCTAAAGTTAGAAAAAAAAGATTAGTGCATAAATGTGTAATTGATGATTAAAATTATGATGTTGCTTTTAGAATTCTAAATTAGTCGAATATATGTAAATGTATGTATATAAATGGCTAGTTTTATCAAAATGAATGGACTTCTTGAAAATGTAGTGTATTAATTATAGATATTATGAAAGTGTTGTAATAATTATATTACAAGGTATAAAGATGAAATTCTCACAAAGATAATAATAAGTGGCCAAATATAAGGCTACTATAAGGCAAAAAAGATATACAACATAAGTACAGAAATTCCTAATGAAGATTAAAGTGCTTAGTAAGGATGGATTGAATGACTAATTGAATTGAAGAATTGTCAAATAAAAGCGAAACTTGAGAATGACTTTGTATATACAAGATGTGATACATGGTAGAGCTAAAAATACTCATTTGGTATGTCAATATGAATATATGGGATGGAAACATTAGGATGGTATAAAAAGGGAATGAAATCCTATACTAGTGCTATAAAATGAGGTATGTGCATTACACCTTCCTCATTATGTGAATCATGTGTAGTATATGTATGGTATGTTAAGACAATAGTAAATGATGAAATCTGTTGCTTTATGAAATAAGCATAATGGTGCTATATGAATTAAATATGATATCATGTATTTATGGTAAGTATGGATAAATGAAATGTTAATGAAAGGCATTATGCAAAAATAGGCATATGAGTAAAATTCCTTAAAAGAGCATAGAAGTATGATTTGAACCCATTTTTATTGAGTATATGAGTCTAGGATAGCTTGGCATGACAAATAAGGGACACTATAGATGTGCCACTATTTGTAGCTTCAGCTATTATGATATATACTTACCACCTTTAGGCAGTTGCTAGTGCCATTATTTGTACGTATATGGTAACACCATTTATTACCTCTAAGTACCACCATTTTATGCTAAAGAGCATATTGGGATATGTTTATTGATTGTCATGTTAGTCTTTTATCCTAGCAAGTTAGTATACTCTTGGGAGAAATGGGTGATTAAAAGTGGAAATGATGTATTAAATAAACGTGTGATGATATGCTAAAGGAAGGGAAATACTATGTGAAATGGTTGCTAAAATGAGCATATGTATAAGTCTAGTTGATGCAAAATGGATTGTATGATGATGCTAATAGAAATGCATTTTATAACATTGATTAGAATGAAATTAGATACATTTATCTGAAGAAGCTTGCATTACATGTAATTGAAGTTAATGTGTGTGTGTGTGTGTATCTTTGTTACATGTGTATATTTTTTTTAAATGAAATGTTGAGATAAATTAAAATGTTTTATTATATTGTATTGTTCTCTTTGGATTCTATAGCTTGGATAACTGAGAGTTATCTAGTTAGAAGCATCCACTGAGGAGACCATCCTTAGTTAGATTATTACATGCATAGGTTTTATAGCTAAAGGTACTAATAAGAGGGACAAACCATAGTAGCCGCATCAGAGTCTTTTTTTTATGTACATATTACATAATATGGGGTTGTATCCACTTCATAGAATAGATAGAAATCATAGAACATGTCTTTTGCTTTAAGCTTCTAGGCTTTGAATTGTATATATAAGTATGTTACTTTTTGATTTAGCTATGCATTTAGGTTTTGTAATTAAATTATGAGATATAGCCTATGAGATGTTATAAGTATGTAAAAAGTTAATAATATGGTACATATGAATAAACATGGTGCATTGAATGCTTGAGTTTGTGTGATGGTGAAAATATGAAAATAATGATGATGGAATTTTATGATGTTTGAGATGTTAGAATGTGTTTGAGAAGTCCTTGCATATTTGAAATTGATTTTTATATAGGTGAAAATTTTGCTTTTTAAGTCGAATAGCTATTATGCTACCGGACTATTGGTAAAAGTTTGAATTTTTAATTTTTATGTCATCCTTATACTTAAATGTTATCATTTGCCATACAAAAGTGAGTTTCTAAGAAGAATACTTTAAAAGTCTTTAATTATCAAAAGGAAAAGTTTTCCTTCTACTTAGGTGAATGTATTTATTAAACAACTTTATGCCTTATATGAGAATGTACCTAAGCTAAGATATATTATATGTAACAATCTATGTCTAATTTTAAAGAATAGGATATGGGTGTTGCATTTGTTGGTATTAGAGCATAGGTTTAGTCGGTTATAGGTTCTAGTTATATATGCGAATGTCACGAGCATGCATACCATCATTCATATAGAATGAGCATAATAAGTTGATATGGATAATTCTTTTTATATGTAGGCTAACATGAATCTTAAACCTTAGTAGCCATGGGAAAAGGTAGCTGAGAATGTCAACCAATTAAGAGTTAGTAACTTAGAGCCATAAGCTCCTACACCATCCATGCAGGGTGCTTCTACACAAGCCCGGTTGCATTTTTGTAGCAAGTTATAAAGCTCTTAAGGTAAGTGATAGGGGCAATTCTAGTTCAGCCTCCACCTTCTTTGTAACCTTAACCTTTACTACCACCTCCTCCTCTTCCTTTAGTGAGGACTATAAGAGAAAGGTTGCACAAAAATGAAGCTAAGGACTTTAATGGATAAAAGAAAGATGATGTTGTAGCTTTAAAGTACTGGCTTGACAAGATATTAAGGATCTTAGAGGATTTACATTGTACTCCAGAGGAATAACTTATGGGGTCAACTTCTTTGCTATATGAGGAAGCCCATCAGTGGTGGGTTAGAGTAAGGAAGCATGTAGAGATCTCTCAGTCACCATGGTAGCTCTCATAGGATTATTACCTTACTATCTTCAAATAAAAGTACATAGGAACGATATATAAAGAAATGAAGCGATGAGAATTTCTATATTTTAAATAGAGACAACTCTCTATGGCTGAGTATAAGAGAGAATTTCAAAAACTTAGTAGATATGCCCCTAAGATGGTAGAAGATAAGGGAAGGATGTGTCATAGATTTGAAGATGGATTGAATAACTCTATTCGAGTCCACATCACTATACAAGAGATTAATAGTTTTCCCAAACTGGTCAACACTGATTTGAATATGGATCAAGTCAAGGAAAGAGAATCCACTAGAAGAGATAGGTCTTAAGGAAAGGAAGGATAGAATAGTCAGTAGCCTTTTAATAATAATAAGGGTCAATTTTCTTAGACATAGTTTGTGGGTTCACACAACCCAAGAGCCAGAGGTGTCTTTAAGAAAGATAAGCAATAATAAGAGAGCACTGTGATGCCTATAAACTTGAGTTTCATGAATAGTACTCCAGGGCATGAATAGTGTTTTTTGGAAGCCGGAGCACCTGTGTAAGGCCAGAAAAGATGAGTACTAGTCATAAAACTTTGATGGGCTAAAAAATAAGGAAAATGAATTAATTAAAAATTTTAGCAGAACCAATAAATCATTTTAGACCAAGAACTAGTGAATAGTAATTTTAAATGAGTTTAAGCCGGGAAAGCTCCGAGATGTGCCTGGATGGACTTAAAAATACATACTTTAAAGCTTAAAAATTCCAATGAGTTTATTGGTAAAGGAATTTTAATTTTTTAAGGTCATTTGATAATTATTCAAAAATTTTCCTTTACATAAGTGAATAATAACCATAATTGGTATTGGGATTTTGACTTAAGATTTTACAAGGCCTTAATAGGCATTATTAAGGATTTTTAGAATTGAAACAATTATTTTTTGAGGTTTAGAAAAATTAATTTGAAAATTTGAAATTTAAATAAAAATTGAGTGAATATAGGCCGTTCGATTGCCACGTGTCATGATATGAGCCATTCACCCTCTTAATATAAAACCCCTTGCACATGTCGGAGTGTCACATGTGCAAGGAAGTCATTTTCCTCCCCCATACCACCAAAAGTCGATGCCACCACACAAGCCCTTCCCCTATTTTTTTCTTCATTTCTCTCTCCTCCTACCATAAAACCTCACATAGTTCATATGGTTCTTGACCTTTATACTCCCTAGATGCCATTCTAAGTGGTAGAATTGCCAAATTTTGCTTAGAAAGTGAGATATTCGAAAAGGGTGATTAGTGGTCATTTTGAGTGTAAATGGACTTTTCATAATTTTTATTTTTGTTTTAGATAGCCTTGATGATTCTAAGAAAAACCATGTTGATAGATTTCAATTTAGAGATTGGTAGAATTTTTGAGAATTTTTCTAAGGTGTATATGTGTATGTTTTAGGACAAGGAAAAACAAGTGAGGAAGGAAGGCATTTAAGGCTTTAGAGTGGTGGAAAGAGTGTTCTCACACCCTAGGTATGTGGATTTGATGTAATTCATGCATGTCATGATGCATGTGCATGTATGTGTGCATGTGAGTGCGTATAAAAGTGCTGGTTTTTGTATATGTATGCATGTTTAATGTGAATGGCTTATGTGATTATGTTGGCCTAATGGAATGAACATTATGTGCATAAGTTGTATTAGAAAAGAATAAGTGTATGTGTTTAAACATGACATGGTCGAATGATATACATGGTGATAGTCTGATGTGTGCACATGTATGGAACATGTTATTAATGAAATTAGCTTAGAAATGAAGTGTAAAATATAGTGGCACTATGAATGTGATGAAAGAAATTTATGTATAATGATTTAGTACTTTATGACCTAAAATGGAACTTAGTATGTTATAGGAACTTATAATGGAAATGACCATGTGTAGTGTAAGTAAAATGGTGTAATATGATGGAGAAGAAATGTTGGAATTGAGTGCAAAATGCAAGAGTAAATATTGATAAGCAATGTAACCCCCGTGCACTGGGGCTCCAAAAATAGTGCTTGAGACTCGAAAAGGGCACCCAGTGTGTCGGGTCACTTGCATGAATCCTGAGGTAGGATACACTTCCCAATAAACTTCAAAGGCTTGAAAAAGGGTAAAAATGACCTCATTTAAAAATTTAGCAAAATAAATAAATTAATTCGAGCTGTATGCTAGCAGGTTATGGGCCCAAATCGAGTCGAGCTAGGAATGACTAGGGATGTGCTCAGACGGACCTAAAAATAGTGGACTTTGCAGCTTAAAAATTACATTGAGCCCAATGGTGACAGAATTTTTGGAATCATAAATTGTTTGCAAATTCTCGTAATTTTCAAGGCAGGCACACAAATTGAGGCAATTTGAAAAAACTACCCTATTGGTGGAATTTGGTCACAAAATTTTATGAGTATGCAATTGGGATTAAATAAGGAATTTTAAAACAAACGGTATAAAATTTTGAGGTCGTTTGGAATTTTTCAGGATTTCAACAAAACTGTGATTTTCTTAAAATTTTGCTAGCCTAGTTCTCGAAGGAATTTGGCCATGAAATTTGTCGTTCCTATAATTAAATGTATTTGAGGATTTTAGAAATAAACACGACAATTTTTGGAGGTCTGAGTGGCAGTATAAAAATTCCTGAAGTTCTGTCGCTAATTGAATTGCCGCGAAATGCTTAATTTTTAGTTTGGGTACTTTTCAATGGAATTTCATTGCAAAATTTTATAGGCATGAAATTGGGGTTAAATAATGATTTTAGGAATAAATGATGCATTTTTTTGATAACCGTGTGATTTTTTAAAAATTCTCGAAGTTAGCAACCCTTATTTTTGGGAATTCAAATTTTGGGGTGCTCGGGAACCCTGTAAAGTGAACTGAGGCTCCCTTAATCTTACTTAGCCACTAAGCCATGGCCACAACTTCTGAAAGCCATTTGGCCACTGAGTTTCATTGAAAATATTTCTTTTCTCTTCTCTTTTCTCTTTCTCTTCACTTCTATTTTTAGAATTCTCCATGGCTATCCACATTTTCTTCCCTTGTCCATAAACTATTTTAGCATTGTATGTCCACTAAATTGCCACCTAAAGACAGCAATTTAAGTAGAGAATTCAAAGTTGCAGGTGGAGGAATCCACAAGAAGTTAAAGAAATGCAAGAAAAGCTAAGGGAGAAGTAAGGGACTTCAAGGGCAGCTAAAGACTTGACTCTTAGAGTAAGTCAATTTAATATATCTTTACTTTAAGCTTAGTGAATTCTTCCCTTTTAAACCTGCTTGTATGATCAGAAGTTTAAATGGACATGTGTGTAATCTTGGTGGTATTTTGAGAGGTGGAAAACGTGAGGATATTAGAGGGATTTTAAAGCTTGAAGTCTAAGGAGAAGGCTGCTGTAGGGGAACTTTAGGGGCCAGCATAGAGTGAGAAAGAGACTAGTTTCTTCAATGAGTATGTGAATTTAATTACTTATTAGTATGCCTTTCTTTCCCTTTCATTTAAAAATTTCTGTAGTTGGTTAGCTTGAATTTTCTAGGTGAACTGAATGTGCTAAACATGAACTTGAACTCTATTTAAGGGAGGAGTGTTAGTGTGTGCCTTGTTCTAGGTTGATAGAGCTGGAAGTTGTAAAGTTAGGGAATGAGTTTTATTGTTGCTGTGGCTACATGTTGGGGTGCTTCTAGCCTCTGAATTGGGGAGGATACAAATAAATTTAGATGAGATAATAAAGCATGAATTGCTTAAACGTGTGGGGTCTTGTCCACTGAGTTGCAAAAAAGGTACATATGCATAGGGAAATTAAGGAATAAGGGATATGTGTGTGCTTAGTACGAAGACTTAAATTGATTCATGGCATATTCTATTTTTTTCTTGAGCCCTTCATGTTTGGACTCTTAATGTGATAAGGGTTGATGTAAGGTGAACTTGGGTGAAGTTGTAATATTTGTTATTTGTGTATATGGTGCAAGTGGTGATAGTTACGTAATAAGTGTAAATAGACGTATAAAGGGGTTGATATAAGGTGAACTTAGGTGAAGCTTTAATATTTGTTATTTTTATATATGGTGCAAGTAGTGATAGTTATGTAATAAGTGTAAGTAGAGGCATAAAGGGGCTTCACACATTAGGTAGGTCTCAAAAGAAATAGAGAAGTAGATGATTATGTACTTTTGACATGAGGCAAGGAAATAAAATAGGTTGGGAGGAGGGTTATGTTATTGTTATGAGTCAAAGGAAGCGTCTTGATAATTACTTAATAATTAGACATCTAAGGCATTCATAATATCATTGGGGAACATAATTGGGCCAAGAGGCTTTGTATGGGAATATAAATGTAATGTACATAATGCATTGATTTTAAGGCATGGGAATAATTTAACTAAAACCATACTACATTAAAATGCCCAAGTTACTTATAAATGAAAGTAAGATGACATGAATTCAGGCCTATAAGTGCTAATAAATTGGCATGCAATAAATTATAAAAGGACATTTAAAACATATTGGTTACGAGCCTATAATTATATGTAATATTAATAAACCTTATGGAAGGTATATATTTGATAAAGTATAGAAAAATAAAAATGCTTTAGCTTAAATTTCTTGATAAAATTTAGTTTAATATAGATGTTTATAATAACATGAAATGAACATAAGGATTGTGTTTTTAATGAATAAATACAAGCTTGAAGAAACAACTTGAAAATTTGCTTATATTGAGACACAACAAAAACTAAGATAAAGTTGAAATGATAGAAAATGTGACCTAAATGTGTGCCCAAAAAATAAATTGAGCTAAATATAGTTTGAATTTACTAGAGTTTAAGGGATCACATAATCCTATGAAAAATCTAAAATGGCAAGGAAACTTAATTAAAAAGCTAAAGACTTTGTACCTTTACACGGATGGGATTTGAAATTTTTTCGACCATTCGGGAGTATAAATAAATTTGGCTTTAGGCCCATGACAATATGAAATTGAGATATTTGAGCCTATGAGGGCTAATTGTTAACATGGAATAGGCATAAAAAGATGCCTAAAATGTAATCGCTATAGGCCTATGAACAAGATAGGGACATTAACGGCTACGGGACTATGATAGTGATAAGCACTCAAGACGTGACTTATAACTGTCCTAAGATAAGGACTATTCCAGACTGAATCAAAATAGTGCTAATAAAGTCGATCAATAAGAAGTTGCGATATGAAATAAATAGCCTTGAACATATTTATGAATTGAATTTAAGTTGGGCTTATAAAAATAGATTTAAAATTGTCTAGCAAGACCCAAATATGACTTGTAACTATCCAGGTCAATTTTCAACTATTAAAATAAATTCATATCTGATTATTAACCACTTATAGATATTATTAAATGATGATTAGTAATAAAATGAATGAGAAAT
>CANXYI010014790.1:0-13736 GCA_948208565.1 Hura crepitans
AAGATGATGAATGGCCCTGACTATGCCATATGGCAATCAGATGGCCACGATTAATCTTATTTATGTTTTAACCATAAAAAATGCAAAATAATTTTTTAGAATCTTTAAAATTACTTCTTTTAGGGCTAAAAATTCCTAAAATTCCCAATTAAAAGGCCTCTAAAATCTAAGGCCCAAATTCCAATGAGAACTAGGGTTACTCTTCACTTGCGAAATTAAAAAATTCCAAATAAATATCAAATGACTTCAAAAAATTAAAATTCATTCACCAATAGACTCATTCAAATTTTTATGCCCATCGAAGCACATCCTAGGCCGCTCCTAACATAATGCCAACTAAGGTCACTATTCACTAGTTCTTAGCTTAAAATAATTTATTTGTTTTGCTAAAAGTTTTAATTATTACAATTTCATCTTTTTTTGGCCCATCAAATTTTTGTAACTAGTACTACCCCCTTAGCTATCACACAGTGTCCCAAATACTTAGGAGGCACTATACATGCTATGGGGAGTACCATTTATGAAATCAAGATTCACGGGCATTACATCCAGGAGTTTACTTCTTTAGTTGCAGCAACTTATAACATGGAGGAAATATTGAAAGAGAAGAGGGAGACTTATTAGAAGAAAAGGTTTATTGCCTAAAGGCAAGCTAGCTTAATCCTAGAGGCAAGTAAGAGGCAGTGAGGAGGATAGACATATTAGCCACCACAGAGATAGCGATAGAGACAAACACTGAGGTCTAAACAAGGCTTTCAATTCAGGCCTAAACAGCAGCAGGCTACTAGTGCCCCTATTTCTATAGCTAGTAGTGGATCATTGAGATATGGCACTTGTGGAGGAAGACATCTAAGGGCTTGTTGGAAAACTCACCTTAGTGCATGGTTTGTATATATGTCTAAAAACCATTTTTAGAGAGATTGTTTGAGGAAGCCAGCGGGTAGCACTTAGATACAAACATCTTCACCCACTCCTACTAAGAGCTAGAGAGAGACTAGGAGTGAGAGAGCTAGTCCTAGCTAGAGACCTGAATCTAAGGCTGAAGCCTTAGTAAAGCAGTATGCAATTTGAGCTAGAGATGATGCTAACTCTCTAGATGCCATAGTGGGTACATTTTCTTTGATTAAGTTACCTATCTTAGCTTTGATTGACCTGAGATCTATACATTCCTATATTTGCACTACACGAGCACAGGATAGAGGGTTGGAGCTAAAACCTACAAACTTAGATATCTTGGTTAGCAAATCAATTGAATAATAAGTGATAGTTTATAAAGTATATAAGGATTGTCACTTAGTTGCTCAAGGATATGTACTTCCCACAAACCTCATTAAGCTCCAATTTAATGAGTTTGTAGACATAAAGCAATAGTGGACTATAAATGAAAGAAACTATCTCTTAAAACTCTAAATGGGACAAAGGTGATTGTGCATGGAGAGAGGGATATCTTAGCTTATTATCTCAATTGTTATAGCTAGAAAAATAATATGGAAGGGATGTAAGGCATACCTAGCCCATGTGGTTAATACTTAAAAAGTCGAGTTGATCCTTGATTAGATACTCGTGGTGTTAGAATTTCCAGATGTGTTCCCTGATGAATTGCAAGGATTGCCACCACAATGGGAAATTGATTTTCAGATTGAAGTATACTCAGGAACTGTTGTAATTTTCATGGCTCTTTATCATATGGCACCTGCAGAATTGAATGAATTGAAGGTGCAATTACAAGAGTTGCTTGACAAGGGATTTATTAGACTAAGGGTTTCTCCTTGGGGAGCACTGGTGTCGTTCGTGAAAAAAAAGATGGTTCACTTAAATTATACATTGATTATAATAATTAAATAGGGTGACTATTAAGAATAAATATCCCTTGCACAGAAATGATGATCTATTCAACCAATTGTGAGGAGCTAATGTGTTTTCAAAGATTGATTTGTGATTAAACTACCACCAATTGAGAAGTAAAGAGTCTGACATTCTTAAACCAATTTGTAGTGATGTTCATTGATGAAATTTTGGTGTACTCAAGGACTAAAGAGGAGCATGAACAACATTTAAGGCTATTACTGTAGACTTTCAGAGAGATATAGCTTTATACCAAGCTAAATAAATATGATTTTTGGTTAAGTGAAGCTGCCTTTCTAGTTTATATTACTTTAGCTGAAGGCATTAGAGTTAATCCTAGCAAAGTGAAAGTAGTGTTAGATTAGAAGCCTCTTAAGAATGTCACCGAGGTTTGAAGTTTTCTAGGATTGGCTGGATATTATAAAAGGTTCGTGAAAGGATTTTCCATGATTATAGCACCAATAACAAGATTGCTAATGAAGAATGTGAGGTTTTTATGGGATGTTAACTATGAAGCTAGTTTTGATAAGTTAAAGGCTATGTTAACTGAGGCACCTATTCTTACCCAACCTGAATAGGGGAAGGAATTTGTGATGCAAAAAAGAAAGGTAGTAGAATATGCTTCATGACCATTAAAATCCCATTAAAGGAATTATCCTACATATGACTTAGAACTTGCTGCTATTATATTTGCATTAAAATTATGGAGAAATTACTTATATAGTGAGAGATGCTACATTTACATAAATCATAAGAGTCTTAAATACCTCCCCACTCAAAAAGAATTAAACATGAGATAGTGTGATGGCTATAACTGATGGAAGATTATGATTGCTTGATTGACTACCACCTAGGGAATGCGAATATGGTAGCAGATGCCCTGAGTCAAAAGTTTATAGCAACCATGAGAACAATGAATGACAAGCTTCATTATGGAGATGATGGAATTCTTATAGCTGAATTACAAGTGAAACCTAGCTTGAGCCAGTAGGGGAAAGAAGCCCAAATGCAAGATGGATAGGTTACATAGTTCATAGGTCAAGTTAAAGAGGGGAAGGCTTTAGAATTTAAGGTTAAGGTAGATGGGTGTTTATACAATCATAATCAATTAAGTGTGCCGTATGTAGAAGTAATAAAAAAGTAGATCATGTAAAAAGCTCATGAGGCTCCATATGCCATGCATCTAGGAAGCACAAAGATGTACTTAGATTTAAAACCCTATTATTAGTGGCTAGGAATAAAGAAGGATGTGACTGAACATATGAGTAAGTGCTTGACATGTCAGCAAGTTAAAGCAAAATATTAGGTTCCTTCGAGATTGCTTCACCATATAGCAATTTTAGAGTGGAAGTGAGAGAAGGTAACGATGGATTTTATGATGGGACTACCTATGATTAGGAGTAAATGAGATGTTGTGTGGGTAATAGTTGATAAATTGACAAACACAACCCACTTTATTCTAGTAAGAATGGACTATTCCATTGAGAAGTTAGCTCAGTTATATATCAATGAGATCATGAGGCTTTATAGAGTGCTTGCCTCTATTATTTTAGATAGAGACCCGAGATTTACTTTAAGATTATGGCAAATGCTACATAAAGCCTCAAGTACTTAGTTGACATTTAGCACAACATTCCACCCACAGACAAATGGGCAAATAGAGCTAGTGGTCTAAATACTTGAAGATATGTTACATAGTTATGCAATTGAATTCAAAGGAAGCTAGGACCATTACTTACCTTTGGCAAAGTTTTCATATAATAATAGCCACCAAGCCAGCTTAGGCATGGCACTGTATGAGGCTCTATATCGAAAAAGGTGTAGGACTCCCTTGTGCTCAAGTGAATTAAGTGAGAACAAGTTAATATGACTAGACCTCACTAGAGATGCTAAAGAAAAGGTGAGGATTATTAAAGATAGATTGAAGGTAGATATTGATAGACATAAATCTTATACAAACATAAAGTGGAGAGATATCAAATATGAGGTTAGAGAAAATGTATTTCTCAAGGTGTCACCATGGAAGAAGGTGCTTCGATTTGGTAAGAAGGGTAAGCCGAGCCTTAGATTTATTGGCCTGTATGAGGTCATAGAATGTATAGGGCTAGTAGCTTACCATTTAGCTTTACTGTCGAAGTAGCAACAAATCCATTATGTCTTTCATTTATCAATGTTGAGGTGGTATAGATTAGACCCTTCCCATGTATTGTCAATAGAAGAGGTTACAATGTAACTAGATCTCACCTACGAAAAAGGGTCAGTGTAGATCTTTGCTCATATGGTTAAAGAGCTAAGGAACAAAACTCTCTTTAATGAAAGTGTTATGGAGACCTCACAAAGCTAAGAGGCTACATGGGAGAGCGAGAAGCATATGAGAGCTCAATATTTGCACTTGTTCACTCTAAGTAATTTCAAGGATGAAATTCTTTCAAGAGGGGAAGAACTGTAACGTTTGTAATTTTTTTCTATATATTTTAAATAGGGGCCACTAAATAGTGAATAGTACTTTTGGGAACCTAAAGTGAGCTAAGGTAATAGGATGATATAAATGATTAAAGTATAACAGTGGGTGAAATTTGGGACAAAAGTGAATTCATTTAAGGGGGCTAAAATAGACTATAAAGCTTGCTTATTAGTGTTTTGTGAATAGTGACTTAGTTAAAGTTGAACAAAAATTATTTTAAAAGTGCTCAAAAAATTCTAAAAAAATAGCATGACCTAAAGGTCAAAAATTCAAACTAAGCTAATGGAACTAGTTTTGGAATTTTTTAGGATCGAGAAGTAATTAAACAAAATTCATTTATGACGCCTTTACCCGAGGAAAATAATTTTTGTTGAAGAAAAATTTTAATTTTTTGAGGGATAATTAAAATACTATTTTTAATGATTTTTAAACCTATTAGCAAAATTTATGGAGCATTAGAGCACAAAATATGAATTTTTAGACGTAAATTACCCAAGATTAAATCTACACCATTCATTTGCCACTTAGCACTCATCCACATGTTCAACCGTTACTTAAAGATAGAGTTTAAGCTTTTTAAAATAGCCATAAACAACCCTTTTCCCCCTTAAAACCTATCTCCACTCCCCACTTTAGAATCATAGGGATTTCTCTTCAATTGAACCATTAAATCATCACCTAATTACCTATTAAATACACTAAATTTACCTCTATGCTTCTCTCATCTAAATTCTAGTGAGAATTCTTCTTGGGGAGGCTAAAAGAGGGAGATATCTAGGTGGGGTGAATAGTGTTTGAGGTAAGCAAAAGTGGTTATTTTTAATTTCTAATATTTTTCTAAGGTGGGATTTAAGGTGTATAAGGTATTTATAAACTTAGATATTCATTAGGTTGTGTGTAGAAGTTTTGATGAATTTTTAAAAGTGGTATATGTGTATGTTTATAGATAGAGAAGGAGGAGAAGTAGAGAAGAGAGAAGGATGAGCTTGAAAAGTGATTTAAGGCCATTTTGTTGAGCAAAGTAAGTGAATTTAGTGATTTGTGCATTTAGTTTATTTAATTGCATAATTTTAGTGTGTATATGTGTATAGAAAGTGTGTATTTGCATGTTATAGTGTGAACTTGTGTGGGAATGGATTAGGGATGAGATGTACATAATATTTAAAGGCCAAATGGTGTGAAAAATGGAAAGAAAAAGAGAGGTATGATGGGAAGCTTAAGATGGCCGAAACATGTGTATAAGTGAATAAATAATATTTAAGTGAAATTAAGTAATAAATTGTGTATAGTTATGTTGATTAATATGTGTAACATACTTAAATAATTGTATAAAGGAAATATGATCTTTACATGAATGAATTTAGTTGGGCAAATAGGTTAAGTTAGGTTTATAAGGACTTAACATTGTTATTCGACATACATATAAACATGAGGTTAAATAAAGGAATTAAATTGCATCATCAATATGATTTTTGAGACCTAACCTCCAACTTTGATAATTAATGGATTAATGAGAGCTTAAGATACATGAATAATTCCACTTAAAATGAGATGAACTAGACTTGAAATGAATATGAGGTATGAAATGAGGAGAAATCAACATGAGAAGAAATAAATGGAAAATTGAATTAAATGAGATGAGTATGAGACTTCAGTAATGAATAAATAGGAGAGGAGAAAAAGAATAATAATTTCATGTTTAGAATCTTTAAGTCATTAGAAAATAGAAACACTAAATGGAAGATTAAATATTAAATGGACATAAACTAAGGCCTATATTAGTTAGACAGCTACTAGATAGGTTGGCCAGTCAACTAGGCAATAACAGCTACTAGGACTATTAAGTGTCATGAAAGGTCGATCCATGAGGATGACTACAAGATGATATTAGTCTATTAATGATATTGTGTGGGTGCAGTTGCCTTAAGGTCAAAAAGGGCTATTGCATAATTCATGAGATTTGATGATAGAGTACAGCTATCGAGGTCTAGAATATAGGCCCCTACTTAGACAGAGTGTGACTATCAAGGTTCAAATTTTAAACCCCTACACAACTATGATAATCATGATAAGATATGACATGAAGAGTGCAGCCGTCAAGGTCTAAAATGTGGGCCCCTATGCATATTGAGATCCCATTATCTAGTGTTAAAAGTGTAGTCTCTTAGATATAGGCCATTAAGTGGATCAGGTTACGACTAATTAAATCGAATGTAGATGGTTAAATGACTTAAATAAAAGAGAGAGTTAATATAAGTAAATTCTATATAATGATACTACATGTTAATGATTGATCATAATGCATGTTGATTACGACCATGGTGGCATGTTGCAAGATGCTTGATTCATGAGATGATATAAGGCATGACATATGGAATGGCATGGTGCATGACATAATAAGTGACATAATGCATGCTATATGAGATTACATGTATGAATCGTTAAATTCACCACTAAGTGTATGCTTGGTGTATTAGGTGTTTCGATATGTAGAAAGTTGATAGCTTGTTTGGTCCAGCTGACCAAAGTTGCAGCATAGCAGGCAACTCATTTTAGGGTATGTATTTTACTTCTTAGCTCTATATATTGTGAATTATAGGTGCACTCATGTAAAGGAGATAAATATTATTGTGATGATGATAGTGAGATGTAATAATATAAATTGATACTGTATACTATGTGTTTGATACATTATATGTGAGCCACTGTGTTGATGCTGATGAGTTATATAGTGGATCAAAAGGATTTTATGAGCGGGGTTATGGATGAGTTTGATATAGAAGTGCCTATTTTACAGGTTGAAATTTTTGGATTTTTGTTTGGACAAGTATTATGCTGTCGAATTTCTAATAAAGCTAAATTAAGGAAATTTGAGGGTCTTTGATAACAAAAAGTATCTGAACCACCTAAGACCCTATATGGCATGGAAACTGAACATAATAAAAATAATTAGATTGGATTAAAACCATAAAACCTTAATTAGGCATTATTTCATATCAAGTTAAATTAACTAGAGGCGAGAAAAGTATTAAGATGGGTGACCTATTGGGAAGTAACCTCTCTTATCCGATGTAGAAGTGGACCGAGTAGGAGGTGTTACATATAGAAGTTTGAGGATTTGGCCAAGGGAAGGAAAGGAGGAGGCTAATTTTTCGCTAAAACTAAATGAATATTTTAATGCCTAAAATCAAAACATGACACTTACATGGATGGGTAAAATTATCCCATGTGTAATTTCTTAAAAATTATCATTTAATAATTTATATTTCATCAATTCCCCTTTCCACTTCGATGGTTATGATTTCTCAACATCTCCACTTGATCAAAAGGTTGAAAATGCTTCCTACACCTATATGTCACCATATTTCCCATAAAATATATACATTTAATTGAATTTATTTTCTTTAATTTTTTTCTAATAACTCCAATTTTCAAAAAATTCTACCACTATGATTTTTGGATTCTTTAGAATTTTTGACCATCAGGATATGCCATTTTTGGAATTTTTTGAGCACATTTCTAAATGTTTCCATTCAACACTAAATGGTTTACTATTCACATTACATCATAAAATGGTTTTGTTTTTCATTTTTAACCCCTCATATGACGTCAAACGCTCGTCAAATTTCACCACAATGCTTCTCATAATTAATATGAATTTTTGGTTGGCTTATCTTTATTTGATCTAAAAACACTATTCACAGCTTGATTATCACTATTCACCAGGGCTCGCTCTCGAACCTTGTCTTTCTCACATTTTCTCATCATTACCATGCCATATGCCACTTCCTTATTACTCTCATGTGTTGTCTCCTCTTTTTGACCATCAATAGTGGATTTCCTATTTTGCCCTTAGTTTTTTAATAAAATTACCATTTTGCCCTTTTAGTCAATTTTCACTTTTTTATTCACATCAACTAACTCTACTCGATCTAGACATCCATTTCACTACCACTTTTCTTCTAATTACCATTCTAACCTTTCAAAAAATTGAATTGAAAGTCAAGTGTGATAATTAATATCAAATAGAAACATAGTTAAACTAAAAGTAGGAAACATGTTGTGACATGATGCATGCATAAGCCATTAGAGATATAGTCATAAGGTTTAGGAGTTATAGTATGACATAGATATATAATGAATCATGAGATATGCCATAACAAGGAATAGGCATAACTTATTATGATTACAGTTACATGATTCACGAGGCATAGTATGATTTAGATATACATATAACATTGAAGTATAATTATTCATAGGGAGTTCTTCTAGTGGGAAGTGATAATGACTAGTAATGATAGCTAAATGTATACATGTCATTAATATATAAAATATGTATGATATGTTAAGAAGTACATGATATTAAGCTAGAATATGACTTTTATATTTATGTAATTAATGTGTATTTATCGCAAGTATGCTTGATAAGTTATGACAGAGGATAAAAATTTTATAAATAGCAACACACTTGTAGGAGTATCAGTAAGGAGTACCTATGATATATAAGCATGATTAAATTGTGTAAGGAGTACCTATGATATATAAACATGATTAAATTGTGATTTCATTATGTGCTAAGGAATGTGTTCGAACTATACCCAGGTTAATTTAGAAGGGTACTTATGTTAGTTTTTTCTCATTATAGAATATTAACATTATTGTTTGTCTAACAAGCGGGTAATGGGAGAATGCTAAGGGTAGGCACCTAGATCTTTGTAGTCTTACCCATAATCTCAAAACAATTAGACTTGGTAGAAATTGATAATCATTGATGTTATCAGGATTGTAAAATTTGTATGTGTAATAAGTAGTGTAATAGGTTTTTTCTTATTTTGTAAGTGTATATGCAAAATAGTGTGATTAATCAATATTAAAGTATATTGAGGGGGATACATAGATGTATGTAAATTTTTATGGTTGGTGGGTGCATGCCTAAAATTTTGGGTGTATATCAATATAAGTGATCAAGGTAGAGTTAATGGTATGCTCATAAGAAATATAATTGTTAGGTACAGGTTAAGGGAACCCTATTACAACTCTTTCCTCCTAAAGGAAGTTTTATTTGTGTTATTGAGTTATCACAAAGAGTGATGGACCTAATGTTATAGTGAGATGCATGTTGCATGCTTGATGTTATTACAGTTATTAAGTGATTATTAGAGGATTATTATAGGGTATATAAATGTTTTTCTATAGGTTAAAAATTTTGGTAGGGCCTTTGGATAGCTGTTATGTTGCTAGAGTTTCATCTTAGAATATTAATTTTTTTTCCTAAAATAGCAACCTCATGTGTGGTTACTAAACCTACTTTATCCTAAGATTGGGATTAATTAAGTAAAGTGTAACCCTATAGATCCTAGATATAAAATATATTGTAATGTTTCCTTTAGGTACCCCCATTTTACCTATTAAGAGGTGTTACAAAATGGTATCAGATCAGGTCTGTTGTGTGAAGAACCTTAGTTGCATGCTAAGGAGTATATTTATGTCATATATTTGTATATATATGTTGATTCAAGTTACATTAAATGATTATGGCAAGATTATCTGCATATATATAGGAATGTTCTCAGATGCATAGCAAGCTTCCATAACCAAAAGAAGAATCAAGTAAGTGGACTTATTCTATGATATATTAAAAGGTTTATCTCAGATAAGAATATAAATTTAAGTAATAATATGATTTTACATAAGACAATTATTTGATATAATATAGACTTTAATTATTTTAATGCTTATATGCTTTAAGAAATACCTTTAGGAAAAGGTTATGGTATAACTAGATAGAAATTGAGTATTCTCCTAAATTAATCAAAGGAAAGTTATTTCTAGCTTATGGTGAGAAAGTTTAAAGCATTGAAGTATATCATTTGAGGACTAGATAGAGTATTAAAGGCTTTTGTAGTCCAAAAATGATGACACCTTTAGTTGTTAGGACAAGGATAACAATTTTATTTCAAGGATGAAATAGCTTAAGTGGGAGAGAAGGGTAACACCACAAGGATTGTATAAATAAATTAAATTAAGCACATTTACATATTCAAATTTTCAAAGCTAATACTAGGACACTAAAGAAAGGATGTTAA
Organism: Hura crepitans; assembly: GCA_948208565.1. Taxonomy (NCBI): domain Eukaryota; kingdom Viridiplantae; phylum Streptophyta; class Magnoliopsida; order Malpighiales; family Euphorbiaceae; genus Hura; species Hura crepitans. Next base: position 10,396 of record CANXYI010014790.1, read on the forward strand.
ATTAAGGATTTAAGTGTGTGAATGTCTTATAAGGAAATAATCGAGTGAAGTGAGCATGACTATATTTAGTTTGAGAAGGGAGTTTAAATCATGTATTAATTTAAATAAGATTAGGGTCCTAAAGGCAAAGAAAAAAATAGGAGGAATAAAAAGGAAATTTTACCCCTAGAAATCAAACTTAAGTGTCGGTTAATACAAGCCACTTCAGCTTGTTTATTGTAAAAAAAGAAAAAAAGAAAAAAAAGAGAGAGAATGGAGATAGAGGAAGGGACTAAAAAGGAGTAAAAGCAAACAATGAGTAAATTCAAGAATTAATTCCTAAAAACTTTGAATTTTGTTTCTATCAAACTCCATTCAACAATAAGCAAGGGATTTCTAAGGATACTTTAAGGAATAGAGCATTTATTTCAAAAAGCAAGCCAATGATGAAGTATATAAAAGGAATATGTGATATTTTAGTAGAATTTAAGGTGAAAAGCTTAAGAATCAAAGAGGGCTTCCATGGACAGTGTGTTGATAGAGGTTGGTGAATTACTGAATTTAGGAAATGATGTCGCGTTCTCAAAGACCTTGAGACCAAATGGGTTGAAATAAAGGGATTTATAAAGGATTGGAACATACAATGATGAGTTTAAGGAATTACTGCTATATTTAATAATTTAATTAAATTTCAAGCCATTAAAAAGGGGCCACTAGGATTGTTCCCTTAATTGAATAAAGGCATCAAGGATAATGGCATAATGAGGAAGTTGTTTTCTACAAGAATAGAGGTGGTTAGGCTAAAGACGAATTGATTTTAGGTAGAAATTTTTGATAAGAACCTGAAAAGTTCTTCCTAGGTTGATATGTAAGCAATGCATTACTTCTAATTCTTTTTATTTATTTCTAAATTATGCTAAAAGCATTTATGGTATAAGAGGGATTAATTTAGGAGTTGGAGCTATTTAATTGAAGCATAATTAGGAAAGATTTGAAAAATTAGCTTTGCTATAAAATGATGATATGGAATTAGAACTATAAGAATGATTATCCACATATAACTTTAATAGAATTGGGGTTGGAGGAAGTGATTTGCTTATAAGTTGCATTATTGGTATAATTTCAATAGGCTTTTAGCTATAGTGAAGTTCGATATAAGAAGAAGAGTAGTAGTATTGGGTGAGGACAAGGGTGAATGCTGTATGCAGTAGCCGTAGAGGCTTTAAAGGGATCAAATGCCACTACAATAGGTAAAAGAAAGATAGGCATTAGTCATATATTGAACGTTTAAGAATTAAAGGAAATGATATAGAACTAAAAGTTTAAGGGGATTGAAATATAATCTAGCTTGATTAGGATAAATTTGATGTAATTGGTATAATATGTATATACTAATTTCAAAAAGTAGGTATGAATAAATTAAATGTAGTAAGAAAGAAGGGATTAAAGAGGAAAAGATGTGGAATTGGCATAGAGTTAGCATTGGTGGTCTAAGTTAGTTGGGGGGACCAATAGTAAAATTTGGGGAAAAGTTAGAAAGAAATAAATATAAGTTAGTTATTTGAATAAACAAGGTGGTCATATTTAGTAGTGAAAGTGTAATAGTGTGGGACATGATAGTCTTGTGTGCTTTGTAAATTGAGTAAGCATGATATCGAAAATAAAATCAAATGTAGTAATTAACACTATTAAGCATTTGGTGGAAAATGTTAGCTAGACCTACATATGTAATAATGTCAATTCTAGTGTAGGTTTAAATTCTTAGGGAAAGATTTATGAACTTAAAACTAAATAACATAAGTATAATAATTCAGTTGCATATTGGTTATGCATGAATCTAACATACCAGGTTAAATGTATTATTCTTAGGCTTAAATGACTTTAATCTTCTTATAGAGTTTAGAGGGATCCCCAAGTCTAAGTACATCAAATTTAAAATAGAATCCTTGACTTTAATTAAAGAATTAGAGAAGTAAAATGTAATGTATAGAACTAAGAAAAATGGGGTTTCAAAGTAGCTACCCAACCTGCCCTTGATTTTTTAAGTTATAAATTGTATCTCTAACTCTTCCTAATATTTTTTTAAAAACATTTTTATGATTTTGGTTGTCTAACATTGAGGACTTTATAGAGCATTCATCGAGTAATAAGTAATAAAATAAATTATTCTATGATGTGGAACGTACAAAGAATGTATACAGAAATTCAGATGAAAGTTTACATGACAATTAAAGCAAGCATAATTTAATAAATTTCTAAAACCTTAATTCCATAAATAATACAATAAAGATGTTTGATTCTTACATTTCAAAGTACAAGGAATTAAATAATTAGAAAAGCAAATGTAGGCTTATTATGTATCTAGTGTAGTTATAATAATGTGATATGTAATGTTAGGTAAAAGGCACATGAGGTCATAGAGTTGTATGCATGCATCAATTATAAATATTTTAATTGTCCATGGAAATATCATAACTTAGATTTATGAAGCATCATGTTGAGGATGAGTTTAAGCATAAAAAGTGTATTATTAGCATACAATCAATGGTGTAATAGAGTTAGGGGAAATTTTAATTATGTGCATGAGTCTACATTTATAAGTTTTTGTCTTAATTATGATGTTAGTTTCACTCTAAAGATATTTCCTTTTAATCAATAGCAGAGTATGTACTCACTTATCTCCTGGTCCTACTGATTAAATTAACTTTATAAAGCTAATTTACTTCAAATAATTATTATAACCTTGTTTCCAATGGTAAGTATGTTTTATAGACTCATTCATTGTATATCTAGTGTATTATAATGATCATGTCTACACTTTTGAATATTGTTAATAAGTAGCACGATTGTTTCAATTACTTACAGTTCGCACATCATATTAGTTATACATTACCTGGAGGTATGTCTCTTATTTGTACATAATAGTTCAATGCCTTAGTCACACTAGATTTTATACTTATTAAGTTAACACTAGCCAATAGTAATTGAATAGCGCCATTCTAGAAAGACAAAGAATAAGACACAGTAGGTGTATCAGAAAGACATAGATATAAATAGGTAAAACCCAGTTTAATGAGGCTAAGGAAATCTTATCAAATAAGAACTCCTCATATTAATAGCACCATCAATACCACTAAATATAAAAATTGTATTATATAGAAATAGAACAAGGTAAGTGAAAGTAACCTAATAACATAAAAGAATGCATGTAAAACCTCATGATATTTGTAGCTAAGCTCTTTGTGGAATTAATAGCTTTTATGTAAATGCTAGTTATTTATAGTATGACGAGTTGTATACAACTCATAAATACTAAACTACAAGCATAACATTGTTAAGAAACAATCGTTATATAATGTAAT
>CANXYI010014796.1:0-21422 GCA_948208565.1 Hura crepitans
AGAAGGAGGAAGAAATAATTAATTTAATTAAAATTGGCTTAAGTATATAAGTTAAACTTTTCATTGCTTTGGTCAAATGCCCAATAGTGCCATCTCTTCTTCCATTTTCTTCTCTAAGTGACCGACACCACTTTTCATACCCCTCGCCCTTCTTTTCTTCTTCTACCTTCAAAATCACATCTCAATTCATGATCCAAGCCATTAGAGCAAACTTATAAGATGTCTAGAGTGTATTTTTGGCTTAAGATTCAAAGGAAATCGAGAAATATTTTAGGTTTTCCATTTTGGTGAATAGTAGCCAAATTTTGATCGAGTAAGAGTTTTTGCAAACTAACATTTTTCTTATATTCTATAGGTACCTAAGAGTGTGTTTCTAGGCTTGTTCTAATTTTTGAAGTTATATATGATTTATTGTGAATTTTATAAGTTGAGCATGTTTGTTTTCATAGACAAAAATGACACCCAAGCATCTAAGGGAAAAGAGAAGGTTTAAGCAAGTCTTAAAATCATGTTTTGACCCATTTTGGTATGTGTGTTAACCTCAATATGTGACTTAACCATGTGTTTGAGCATTAAACAAGATATTTGGCATTATGTGATATTAAATTCTATGTAATAAATGTGTGTAATGTTCGATGTTTACATGGGATGCTATGTTTGTTTGATTATGAGTATGATGAGAAAGTGAAATGGATGTGTGATGGTGTGTGTAGGTAGAGGTCGAATGCCTCATATGTGTTATATATATGTAAATGGCTTATGTAAATAAGAATATAGATGTTTTTCTTGGTTTTATCAATATGAACATGCTATGGATTAAATTGTGTGAGAAATGATTTGGATAAAAATATGAAAATTTGAATATATAAGTATCTTTATGCAGGGATCGAATTTAGTCTTTGATGCATATAAAAGGTTGGTTGGTGTGTATTGGTTTATAAGCTTATCATAAGCCTATTGGATATTAAGATTTTTAGAACATGTTTATATTGTTATGAGTGAACTTTAAATCATGTTTTATATGTTTTTATTGATGTGTATTATGGATGTAGGAGTGTTGTTAATTCCTAAATTATGGGCATGATTGATAACTTGGGTTTTTGCTTATGGAATGGTAAGCTTTGATGGTTAAAATAAGGTTTATGGCTTGTGTATGCTATTATGGCAAGGAACTCAAAATTTATGCTATCAGCATCGGTCACTTGTGTTTTATGAAATATTGATATTGATTATGTTAAAGCATATAATGAGGCTAAAGGCTGTGAGATGTTGAAATATCAGTCAAAAATCTATTTTCTTCCTAAAAGAAATAATAATGTGACTAAGATGATAATAAATTAAGATGGTGGAATTAATGAGTTTAATAATGCCCATATGACTAGACAACCTAGATTAGATAGGTTGACTAGTCAACTATGGAGCGATAGTAGCTATTAGGGTATCTATGGATGTAATTTTAGCCCGTGGGCAATTTTTAACCTTGGGTTATGATTTTGGACTCTAGGTCCTCTATCACAAGATTCGAGTTTAGGTTTTAGAATATGGTTCCTATGTCTTGGATTTTAAATCTTGATTAATACCTTTGTGTTTTATGTATGATCTATAGATTAATATGGTTATGGGCCATGTCTCGCTATCCAATGTATGGATAATTGTCACCTAGGAATATGCATATGTTAAACTGAAATATTAATTAAATTATAAGTCTTATGATGATTCTATTATTAATTCGACATAATTATGAGGTTCTATATTCATCTTTAATATTGTTGTTAATGCCAAAGCCAAGTATGGCTAATATATGTGGCTTTATAAACTTAATTGGTATTATCATGTTGATATGTATATATTTTAAATCTTCTTCATATTATTTTGGTAAGTTTTTATACATATTCTATTCTTGCCATATTCTTAACAAAATATCTATATGCATTGATAATGTTGCATGTTTATGCCATAATCATACATTAAGGTGAATACACCACTAAGCAAAAGCTTAGCACATCATGTTGTTTGCAGTGTATAGGTAAAAGCAGCAAATTAGAGTCAAAGCCTTAGAACCACATGAGATCGTGAAGCTATCCCATTTGGCTATTTTGGATCTCTTTTTGTGTAATTTTTGTGATGTAAATATTTAGATAACACTCTTATGAAAATGAAGGATTAGTCCTAATATGTAATTTTATAATTATGTTATGTAATCTCTTATTAACAAATGATTTAAACTTTCTTTTAAAAGCTTTTAAATTACATGACTTGTATGATTCATGTTCTGATGCATGCTTTAGAGTGTTATCTTATGCTAATGATGGAGTTTAGATGGACCCAGTTTGAGTGGAGTTGAGTTGAACGAGGTTATAGAAGTGCTTTTTAATAGGTTACTATTTGGGAAAGTGTCCCGGTATAGCTATTATGCCACCAAAATTTTGACACAATGACCCCTTAATATGCCTTGTAAAATGTGTTTTGATTATTCATCATTTTTATTAATTGGACATGAAAGGAATATTTTAACTTAAGAAAAGCTTTTTAATTTAAAAAGCTTTTTTCTTATAAAGTTGTTTAGATATCGGTAAGCATGCCACTTGGTATTCAAGTTTAGTGTATGGAATAGGTAATGGGTGTCACAAGCCATATATTGATTTATGCATGCATTTACTTTTGTCTATCCCTTTTAGTTTCAGGTCTAAGCGTAGTTATTTTCCTTAATTATAATTTAAACACATTTATTTCATACCGTCAAATTTTAGTTCCATTTACTTTTGTCAATCCCTTTTAGTAAACCAAATCTATGCTTACTTTTAGGCATAAGCCCACTATTACTTAGGTTGCTCAATCAATATATCATTAGCCATACATAACTATGACCATTATCATTTAATAAATGAAAGTAGTAGTTTCACCGCTTAAGTATGATTTATGCCTTATTATGCCTCACTCAGTCAAGTTCACGTAACATTATTCCTACATCAAACCATTTAATCATTAAACCCATTTCCCATTTAAGTATCAATTCTTTTAGGTTTCTCAATTAAACCAGTACTACTCTATCCAACCAAGATTAGAGGCACATAAATCACAATTAAAACTCATTTACATCCATTAGCCACCACAACAAGATTTGTTTGCATAACTTTTAGTTATCGTCAATTTCTTAACTCAACTACTTTTGTAACATACACTTAAGATCATTTATGTATCAATCTTCTTTTACCTCATTCATACATATAAATAACTTTAGTATGGATCATTTGACTAAAACATCAACACACATATACCCTTCTCTTCAGCCACTAGGCCTTCACATACATACATCTCAAATTCCACTCATTTGACAATTTACATATGTTTATTTTAACCCAATCACATTATTCATGTAATTATTACTCATAGGCACCTATACATAACCCATACATATACACACCATGTTTTCCATACATAACCATGCACATTTAAAATAATCAATTACATAGAATTTAATGCATATTTCTTTAGATTTACTTAAATATATAACTTAAATTCTTATATCATTATACCTATATTTCCTTTATTTTCTTTTGCTTAGGTTTTGGCCATAAGAATGTCAACTCTCTTATTAGCTCTTCCTTTGCATTACTCCTTTCTAACATGCTTAAATCATATGTCTAGGGTTATACACGCATAAAAACAAGCTTAACCCTACACATTCCTATCCTTGCATTTACTACCTTTTTATTTAGCCAAGAACTCATATAGGCTATTTCCTTGCATTTTGAATTCTCCTCCTATCCTAACCTATCTATTTTTCAACTTATAATATTATAAAAAAGATGATCAATAAAGAAATGAACTTAAAATGGAGTTAGATGGCCTAATAATTCAACACCCATTAGATAGGTTAACCAATTAACTTAGGGATTAGCAGCTACAAGGCTGTCTATTTATTAGACTTGGTCGATGTAGCAGTTGAGGTTTATAATTGAGCCATTGTACTAGTCTGTAGGGCAAACACTCTTCATTATTAACTATATATCAAACTATACTAGTGCAGGAGTGAAATTCCTTAGAGGGGCCACTGCACTAGTCTGTTGGGTAAACTCGAAGGAATTATTTGACATGATTAGTGCCCTTGGAAGGTCTATGGACTGATCCCTATGGATAGTTACTCAGTATTTTTCCCCTTGCGAGGTTCCTATGAACTTATCCCTATGGCTATATTCAGTTGGTGCAGCGGTCAGGGTCTAAAATATGGGCCACTACACATTTTTCAATTCTCTCATGGTCCATTATCTGTAAGTGTCATGTATCTAGTCGGCCTATGAAATGGACTTAAAATAAATAAAATTATAAATTTAAAACAAATGAGGATAATTTCTAATGGTAATTTTAATAAATAAACCTAAGTGGCATTTTACTAATTATGAAGAAAACATGACATATTATCTAAATGACATCAAGCATTAGGCATGTCACTCACACACTACACCAGATCATTATGACATATTATCTAAATGACATCAAACATCTGGTATGTCACTCACACACTACACTAGATCATTATTTTATGCTTGCTATATGTATTACTACATATTGTATGCTTTAAATGGTTTAAATTCTTTATTGAGTTTTATACTCAGTGTATTTATGTTGTGGTGCACAAGTAACAAAGACAAGCAAGCCAACCTCAATGATTATGTAATGTAGCCATACAAGTGTTGAAGGGTAAAGAAAATTAATTTTCTTCGATAGTGAAACTCATGTAAATTTCTATAGGTTTGTGTCAACATGCTTAGAAGCTACTAGGTTTGTATATAAAACATAGATGTGAAGTATATAAGTAGGTGATGTATGTGTTTTGTTTGCTTGTGGTTTTGATAACTGTGGGCCTAAAGTCCTATACGTATGATTCTAGTATGTGTCAGATATGTGTTGATGATTGACTAGGGGACCAAAAGGGTCCATATGGAGGTTTATGGATAGTTTACCTATAGAAGTGCTTTTAATAGGTAAAAAAAATTGGTATGTCACTTAGTAATTGTTATGTTGCCCAAGTTTTAATGACCTAGAAAATGTCTTTAAATGAGTTTCTTGAGTCTATTAGACTATGTATGAATATACTTGAGGATTAGACTGGACATCTAACCAAAGCCTGATAGAGTTCTAGAATAGACCATAAGTGTTAAGGAGTTTATCTTTGGAGAAATCCTAAGATGGATAACCTATTAGAAAGGGGACCGCCTGTCAGGTTTCTTCAGGAATTCAGTAGAGGGTGTCACATTTAGTGGTATCAGAGCCTAGGGTTAAAGTTCCTAGATAGTTTACATGAATGCTAGAGTCTAGGGTTGGTTATGATATTATGCTACACTACAGAGGCTGTTAAGCTTTTTGGTTTCTATAGTAATATGAGATGGCTGATAGACTATTAGAGGAAAGAGCAAAGGAAGTGGCTAGTTATGCTTTGACTACAATAAAAGGAGTAAAAAATGCAGCTATCCCCAAGCTTAGTGATGTTGCACATAGGCTACAACCTTAACCACAACCACAAATAAAAAGCATCTTTAGCTTTGTTGTAATAGATAGTTAATCTATTGAGACACCTCTACACTTGCTACTCCATCTACACCTTCTCCACCAACTCTAGTATCTCTACCACCACTAGCTTCTGTGCAAAAACACCATTGGAGAGAATTAAAAAGATGAGAGTTGTGGATTTTTTTGGTTACGAAGGAGGATTATACAACATGAGTAGAGTACTAGTTAAAGAGGACTTTTAGGATTTTGGAACAGTTGGAATGCTTAAAAGAAGATAGTCTGAAGTGTACAACCTCCCTCTTATAGGAAAAGGCATACCATTAGTGGGATACTATTAGAAGGAGAAAGCCAGTGATAGAGCTCACATGGGAGTTTTTCTTGATAGAATTTAGAAAGAGATACATCCCTAAGTCCTATAAAGATAAGAAGAGGCATGAATTTTTAGATTTAAAACAAGGTTGGAGGACAGTGGCTGAATATGAGAAAGATTTCACCCAGTTGATTAGATACCTAAAGGAGTTCATTCCTAATGAATTGGACAAGTGTAAAAGATTTATTAAGGGGTTAAATGTGGAGTTGAGAATATAGATAGCAAACCCTAGGTTAATAGACTTTGCTATATTAGTGGCATCTACTTATGACATGGAGGACATGGTATAAGAAAAGAGAGATTTCTTCCAACAAAAGAGAGAGTTTACTATAAGGCAATCTAGTGTAGCCCTAGGTGATAGTAAGAGAAAGAGAGAGACACCATCTCAGTCTATCTATGCATTAGGCACCGAGGTAGATATAGTTTTAGAGATCTAAGCAAGCTTTCACAGTTAGACCCAGATTGCCTCCTAGAGTTATGAGTGCTCCTAGTCCTTTAGGTAATAGGAATGGACCCCCGACCTAGAATACTTGTAACAAAAAGCATTGGGGGTAGTGTAGGTTGAGTAGAAGGGGAGAGTGCTTTATTTGTGGTGCTAGGGACCACTACTAAAGAGGGTGTCCTCAAAGACAACTCAAGGGCACACTCAACCATCCATAGTTACACCTCATAATAGAGTTCGACAATAGAGTAGAGGGGATTAACTAGGATCAACCTAGTCCTAGTTAGAGGACCAGACTAGAAGCCTATGCCCTAGGTAGATAGTATGCTGTTAGAGCAAGAAAGGAGGTAATAGCACAAGATGTCATAACTGTTACTTTTTACTTATTTAATGTTTTAGTTTTGGCTTTAGTAGACTTAGGATGCACACAATCATATGTATACACCATATTGCTACATGATAGAGGACTAGAATCTCAGCATGCGAACATAGATATATAAGTCAGCAATCCTATAGGATAGAGTGCGCATGTGAATAGGATATATAGACAACGTCCTTTAGTGATCCAAGAATTTCTATTTCCTATGGATTTTATTTAATTGCCTTTTAATGAGTTTGATGTGATTTTGGGAATGGACTAGTTGTTAGAGCATCAAGTTATACTTGACCATAAAAATAAGAGGCTGACCTTCCAGCCTATAGAAAGATAAATAGTGATAGTTGTAGGTGAGAGAAATTATGTGAATAACCTCTTCTTAGTTGTTACAATAAGGAAACTCATTCAAAAAAGGTGCAAAGCTTGCTTAGCCTATGTCATTGACACTGATGCTTCCACCCTAATACTTGAATAGATTCCTATAATGTCTGAGCTTCCTAAAATGTTTTTTGATGAGTTACAAGGTTTGCCACCACAACGAGAGCTTGATTTTGAAATTGAGGTGTATCCTAGTACAATTCCTGTTTCTATTACTCCTTACTGAATAGCACCTATTGAGCTGAAAGAACTAAAGCTGCAATTGTAGGAACTATTAGATAAGGGTTTTATTAGACCCAGTGTTTCACTTTAAGGAGCATCTATGTGGTTTATAAAAAAGAAAGATGGCTCGCTTTTGCTGTGTATTGATTATAGATAGTTAAACAAGGTGATAGTGAAAAATAAATATTCTTTGCCTAGAATAGATGACCTTTTTGATCAGTTAAGAGGTATAGGTGCATTTTCAAGATTAACTTGAGATCTAGATACCATCAGCTAAAAATCAAGGAAGCTGATATTCCTAAGACTACATTTGGAACTAGATACAAGCACTATGAGTTCTTAGTTATGCCTTTTGGTCTCATAAATGCCCTAGTAGCCTTCATGGACTTAACGAATAGAGTATTTCAACCTTACCTAGATCAATTTGTAGTAGTATTCATTGATGATATTCTGGTATACTCTAAGACTAGGGAGGATCATGAACAACATCTTAGGGCTATGTTGTAGACTTTAAGGGAGAGACAGTTGTATGCCAAGCTGAGTAAGTGTGACTTTTGGCTGACTAAAGTAGCTTTTTTGGGATATATATTGTCAGTAAAGGGCATCAGAGTAGACCCCAGCATGATTAAGATAGTGTTAGAGGGGAACATCTAAGGAATGTGATAGAGATATAGAGTTTCTTGGGAATAGCTAGGTATTACAAAAGGTTTATGAAGGAATTCTCTTTGATTACAGCCCCTTTGACAAGATTGGTTAGAAAGAATATGAGATTTGAATAGGATGACACATGTCAAGCCAATTTTGAGAATCTATAAAAGATGTTGACAGAAGCTCTTATCCTAATTTAGCCTGAACAAGGTAAGGGAGCTAGTTGCTATTGTTTTTGTTTTGAAAACTTGGAGGCACTACTTATATAGTGAGAAGTGTTATATCTACACTAACCACAAGAGTCTAAAATACCTTCTCAGTTAAAAAGAATTGAACTTGATGTAGAGAAGATGGCTAGAGGTGAATAAGGATTTTGACTACTTAATAGATTACCATCTAGGAAAAGCTAATGTGGTGGTAGATGCGTTGAGTAGGAAATTCATAGTGACTTTGAGATTTATGAATGCTAGATTGTAGTATACTAAGGAAAATATTTTGCTAGCTGAGTTATAGTTTAAACTAGGTTTTAGATAGTAGATAAAGGAAGTATAGGGTAGATATGAATCATTGATGCAATTGGTAAGTAAAGTTCAAAAGGAAAAGGCACCAAGATTCATTTTAAGAGAGGATGGATGTTTGTATTATTAAGGTAGGTTGTGTGTACTTGGTACAGATGACTTGAGGTTACAGATACTAAAGGAGGCATATAAACTCCTTATTCTATGCATCCTAGTAGTACTAAGATGTATTTAGTCTTAAAGCCTCAGTATTGGTGGTCAGGTATAAAGAGAGAAGTGGTAGAGTATATGGCTAGATGTCTGACATGTCAGCAGGTAAATGCTAAGCATCAAGTTCCTTCTAGAATGCTGCACCTTATAGCAATACTAGAATAGAAGTACAAAAAGATAACAATAGATTTTGTAATGGGATTGTCTATAACTAGAGGTAAATGTGATGTTGTGTGGGCAATTATTGATAGACTCACCAAGATAGCTCACTTCATCCTTGTCAGAATGGACTACTCACTAGAAAAGTTAGCTAAACTATATATTGATGAAATTGTTAGACTTTATGGTGTACTTATGGCAATCATTTCCAATAGAGATCCTCGATTCATTTTTAGGTTTTAAAAGAAATTACATGAAGCCTTAGCCACTAGTTTGACCTACAGTATAGCCTTTCACCCTCAGATAGATGGACCATCAAAAAGGGTGATACAAGTGCTTGAGGATATGTTACATAGTTGTGCTATTGAATTTAAAGGTAGTTGGGATCAATACTTGTCTTTAGCTGATTTTGCCTATAACAACAACTATCAGACTAGTTTAGGCATGGCCTTATATGAAGCATTGTATTGCAGAAAATGTGGAACTCTTTTGTGTTAGAGTGAGGTTAGGAGAAAACAAGATATCTAGAGTAGATCTGACTAGAGATGCAAAGGAAAAGGTTAAAGTGGTCAAAAAGAGACTTAAAGCTATAGTTGATAGGCAAAAATCCTATGCTAATTTGAAGTAGAGGGATATTGAGTATGTTGTTAATGAGAAAGTGTTTTTAAAGGTGTCCTCATGGAAGAAGGTCCTTAAATTTAGGAAAAAGGGAAAGTTGAGTCCTAGATTCATTGGACCATATGAGATTACAAAGAGTATGGGACCTTTAGCATACAAGTTAGCTTTGCTAATTGAATTGTCTTAGATTCATGATGTGTTTCATGTCTCAATGCTGAGGTGATATAGATTAGGGCCCTCTCGTGTAATACTAATAATAGATGTGGAAATACAACTAAACTTGAGCTATAAAGAAGAACTAATATAGATAATAGCCAAAAAACTGAAGATGTTAAGGAATAAAGCTATTCCTTTAGTTAAAGTTCTTTGGAAACATCATAATGTAGAAGAAGCTACTTAGGAGCCTGAAGAGTAGATGATGGCTCAGTATCCACACCTCCTTACTCTAGGTAATTTCGAGGACAAAATTCCTTAAGAGAGGATGAATTGTAACACCTATAAGTTGAGGCTCTATGAATAGTACCAATAAGGCTGAAAAATTTTCCTAGAGTACAAGGTCACTTGCATAAGGTTAGAGGTAGGGGCTTTGGTCATGAAACTTTAAGGGGCATACAATGATGAAATTAACTTAATTTAAAGATTTAGCAGAACTAATAAATTATTTTAGGCTATAATCTAGTGGGTCATAGGCTCAGACAGAGTCAAGTTAGGAATGACTCAGGATGTGCCTAAATACACCAGAAAATGCCATACCTTTCAGGTTAAAAATTCCCTTGAGTCCATTAGTGAAAGAAATTTTGAATTTCAAGGTCGTTTGCAAATTTTCTTAATTTTGGGATTTTACACGTAAATCAAGACATTTGGTTAACTATCCAATTGGTGGAATGTGGTCGTGAATTTTTTTAAGCCTCTAAATGGGACTAATCCAGTATTTTTAAAACAAATGCAATGATTTTTAGAGGTCTAAGTGATTTTTTAAAATTCCTTCAAGTTTCTACTGAAATTAAGCTTTTTCGGGTTATTCGAGTGACATGTGGGCCCCACCCATGCCACCTCACCACCTATACAAAACCCTTATTTGCCACCTAAGTGGCCACTTAGCCACCTCTACTCACCTCCTTCTTTCTCCTTCTTTTTTCTCCTCTTTGTTGTCTATTGCCATTTTTAACTTCCATCCTCTATTTTCATTCTTTTTGCAAGCTTTTCCTATGTCTATTACCACCATAAATCCCCTAATTATGTTAGAAATTAGTTTTGTAAAGGTGTTAGAAGCTAGTGAAGTCCCTAAATTGCAAGAAAATTCAATGAAGCTAAGGTGTACATTAAGAGGACTAAAAGGGAAACTTTTGATATGTAAGTATTTTAGCCTTTTTTTAATTTATTTCCTAGCAGATTTGATAATTGTAAGAACATCTATATGATTGGAATTTGATTTGGAGGAGTGTATGTTTTTGGTGAATTTTTGAAGGGATATTGGTGTGTATAGAGACCAAGGAATAAAATAAGGTACTGGTGAGTTCTTTCAAGATTGAAATATGGAATTCAACTCCTTAGTTTAGGAGGTAAGTAAATTTAAAGTAATTAGAGTATCTGTGATGCAATTGTTATGACTTGATCTTAGAATTCTTGTATGGAAATAGTAAAATATGTGACTAATGTGTGTGAGTTGATAGACTAAGCATGTAATTAGACTAATTGTATGTAGAGTGAGTGCTTGGGATGGTAATTAGGTGGAAAGCACGCTTGGAAGGGTGAATTCCCTATTTGGCAAGAGGTGTGTGTGCAGTATGTGAGATATTTATAGCTTGCTTAGACAATTTTAGCATGACCTCTAAGATATTTGATATGAATGGTGCTTGAACTATTGGTGAAAGTGGTGAAAATTGTGAGTTTTAGTGTGTGTCTTTTTGTGGTCGAGTGGTTCTTTGATAGGTATGCTAAGTGTATGGCATGTTTACTTGTCATATGGTATGGTATATGGCTTACCATTAATGGCATGTGAGGTGTAAGCAAAGGGTTTGGTGAAATAAATATTGTGTGAGTGTGTATGTGTGTGTTATGGCTGAGGCATGTTCATATTGAATATTGGCTTAGTTTGTATGGCCAAAGGCATAATGTGTGTGTGGACATACTTGTGTGATGTTTAAATGTGTATATGTGTGCTTGAATGTGATAGAAAGCATGCATAAAGCAACTTAAGACTTGTAGCCGAAAGTTTGTAAGGTAAATTGGCATGAAAATAGGGTATGGCTTAACTAGCACATGTGTATGTAATGGCATGACAATTGTAGCATGAATGTATCATTTTTTATATGGCATGATCTAGGTGAATGTGCATGCTTAGTATGGCATGGAATGAATAACATATGAGATACTTTTAGAGAATGGAAAAAAGATTAAAAAATGAACTTGAAAGTGGCTTAAAATGGTATGAAAAATGGACTTGTAAATGGATTTATTTTAAGCATGAATTTGTATCTTAAAATGGCCTAATTTGTAATGATTGTGTAATTTGGCATAGAAGCCACTTGTATAGCAAATTGATATCCTTATTTGAGGTTGGCTTTAGGCTTATGGAAATGTATGACTGTGAGTGCAATTGGCACTAAAAAATGACCTAAAATGAACCTAAAGTGGCCAATACAAATAGGTAAAATGACTTATAAATCTCTCATTAAAAATGATTTTGGGACTATAATTTAATTAACTACCTAGAATGTAAATATTTGAGTCAAAATAATGGTGTAGACTTGATTTAATATGCTTGTAATTATGCCTTCAAAAAGGAGTTAAAAAGTTATAGAAAAATTTACTTGTATTTGCCTAGCAAGGCTAAAAATGACTTGTAATTGTTCAGGTAAAAAATTGACTGCTTGATAAAAATTTTAACTGTCTATTTTTCAACTTATAATATTATAAAAAGATGATTAGTAAATAAATGAACTTAAAATAAAGTTAGATGGCCCAATAGTTAGACACCTATTAGATGGGTTGACTAGTCAACTTAGGGATTAGCAGCTATTAGACTTTCTATTTATCATACTGGGTCAGTGCAACAGTCGTGGTTCATAATTGAGCCACTGCACTTGTTTACAAGGTAGAAACTCTTCATTATTGACTGTATATTAGACTATGTCAATGCAGCGGTGATGGTCCCTAGAGGGGTCACTACACTTGTCTATTGGGTAGACTCGGAGGAATTATTTAACATGATCAGTGCCCTTGGTAGGTCTACGACCTGATCCCTATGTATAGTTACTCAGTATTTTTACCATTTAGGAGGTTCTTACGAATTGATCCCTATGGCTATATTCAGCTACTGTAGTGATCAGGTAAAAAATGTGGGTCACTTCACATTTTTCGGTTCCCTCTTAGTCTAGTGTCTATAAGTGTTGTCTATCTAGTCGAACCTATAAAATGGACTTAAGATAGAAAACAATGTAAATTTAAAATAATTAATGATAATTTTTGATAGTATTTTAATAAATAAACCTTAGTGGCATTTTTGGTAATTATGAAAAAATGACATATTATTTGAATGACATTAAGCATCTAGCATGTCACTCACACATTAAACCATACCATTATTTTATGCTTGCTTGTTTGTATTACTACAAATTGCATGTTTTAAATGGTTTAAATTCGCTATTGAGTTTTATACTTAGCATACATGTGTTGTAGTGTGCAAGTAACAAAGATAAGCAAGCTAACCTTGGTAAATGTATAGTGTAGCCATACAAGTGTTGAAGGGTAAAGAAAGTTATTTTTCTTTCAATAGTGGTAGTGATGTAAATTTTTATAGGTTTTGGGTCAACATGGTTAGAAGCTGCTAGGTTTATATAAAACATAAATGTGATGTATATAAGTAGGTGATGAATGTGTTTGGTTTGCTTGTGGTTTTGATAACTATGGTCTTAAGGCCTTATGTGTATGATTCTAATAAGTGTCTGATGTGTGTTGATGATTGACTAAGGGACTAGAAGGGTCTAGATAGAGGTTTATGGTTTGTTTGTGTGGCACCCCCTACTGAATTCCATAAGAAACCTAACAAGCTAGGCATTTCCCAATAGGTCGCCCGTCCTAGTATTACTATAGGAGAAAACTCCTTTGCACTTTAGGCTATTCTAGAATTCTATCAGATATTACTTAAGTGTCCCATCTAAACCTTAAGAATGTTCATACATAGTCTGATAGACCCAGATAAAGCACATACAGACCTTTTATAGGTCACAAAAAATTGGGCAGCATAACAGCTCCCTGGCTAACACACCAAATTTTTTTTTTCAATTGTTAAAACACTTCAACAAGCCATAAATCATCACATCTCCTTCTAAACCCTTTTGGTCCCTAAATTAAACATCAGTCAACACCAGACATCTATAACACTTATCAACATTTAACAACATGTGGCCTCAAGCCCATAGTTAACAAGTTCACACACAGTTTAAACGAACACCAGAACAACTTATATACATCACTTCATGGTTATATGTATAGACATTGCAACCTCTAAGCATGCTAATTGAAAAACCTATAGGTTACTACCTGAGTGACACTACTAAGAAGAAAAATAGCTTTCTTTACCCTTCAACTACTGTATAGCTACACTGCACGATCATCGAGGCTAGCCTACCTATCTTTTATTACCTACTCACCATATCATAGGCATGCTGAGTATAACACTTAGTAAGCAAATCTAAATCATTTAAAATATGTATTAATACACACATCCAATTAAAATTAATAGTTTACGTGTCGTGTGCGAACTACATGCCACATGTTTAATATTATGCAGAATGTATGCCATACTTTTGCCTAAAATTTCCAAAATGCCACTACAATTGTTTTAATTTAATTTCTTTTTATAATTCATTCAATTACTTTATAAATTCACTCAAATGCATTGTTTAAATTATTAAATAGGCCTTACTAGGTAGACTACACTTACAGACACTAGAATAAGGGGGAATTGAAAAATGTGCAGTGGCCTATATTTTTGAACCTGACCGCTGCGCTGACCACCATAACCTATGGGGATTAGTTCATAAGAACCTCCTAAGGTACAAAATACTGAGTAACTATGCATAAAGATCAGTCTATAAACCTCCTAAAGGCAATAGATATGTCAAACAATTCCTTTAGTGTCTAGCCAATAAACTAGTGTAGTGGCCCCTTAGTGGACCTGTATTACTGCATAAGCATAGTCTGATATCCAATCAATGAAAAGAAGTGTTTGCCCTATAAACTAGTGTAGTAGCTTAATTATAAACCTTGAACACTGCACTAGCCTAGTCCAATAATAAGACAATCTAGCAGCTACTAATCCCTAGGTTGATCGATCAACCCATCTAATAGGTGCCTATCAATGGGCCATCTATCAACATTTTTAAGTTTATTTCTTTACTGATCATCTTTTTATAAAATTGTAAAGTGGAAAAAAGGTAGATAAAAATTTTATCAAACAGTCAATTTTTTACCTAGACAATTACAGGTCATTTTTAACCCTACTAGGTAAAATTGAATAAAATTTTCTGTCACTTTTTGACTCAAATTCGGAGGCATAATTACATGCATATTAATTCTAGTCTAGCATATTACTTTGACTCAAAAATTCTCATGTTAAATAGTCTTTTTAATTATAATCCTAAATTCTTATTTTATGAGATAGTTATAGGTCATTTCATTAACTTGTGATGGCTATTTTATGGTCATTTTAGGTCCTCTTTCAGTGCCAATTTCACTAATAATTATAAAAATCCATAGGCCTAAAGCCAAGCTCAAACAAAAGCATTCACTTGCCATACAAGTGGCTTACATACCAAAACACAAATTCATTACATAATATGTCACTTTTAGGTACAAGTTCATGCCTAATTTTAAGCTTATTTTAAAACCATTTTACATACCATTTTAAGTCACTTTTAACTTTATTTTTGAATCTTTTTTCCTATTGTTTAAACAATTCCCATAATTCATTCATTTCATGTTATACTAATCATGTATATTAATGTAAATTATATCATGTACTAAATGCCATAAATGTCATGCCATTGCACACATAAATGCCATTAAGCCATACCTCATTTTCAAGTCACCTTACCTTGCAAGCTTTTGGCCATAAGTTCCATTTTGCCTTATTCATACTTTCTATCTCATTCAAACATACTTATGCCTACATAACCATCACACAAACATGACAATACACATATTTATGTTTTTATCATGCAAATTTGGCCAATATACCCTAGAACATGCCTTGGCCACACTACCAACACACACATACAAGTCTTAACTTACTACATTCTTCACATACACCTTACATGCCATTAATTGGCAAGCCAAAACCCATTCCATCAACTATATACACACCCTATACTCACTCACATACCAAGGCACACACCTCTCAGCCAAAATAAGTCACCCACCAAAACTTTATAAGTTCATTAGTTACACTAAAATTCAATCATCATTCATGTCAAATACATCAACTAACATGCCATAAAACCATTTCAAGCCATACACACATACACACATGCCTACACAAAAGCTCTCAACCAAGGGAGGAATTCATCATTCCATGCTTCCTTTTATCCAAAATCATCTCAAACATTCATCACTTACACCATTAGCCTAGCTATAAATTTAGTACATCAATTACACACATAAACCACTTAATCTGCCATTTCCATACAAGGTACCTAAGCATTTTTTCATCTTTAACTTCACATCCTTTGAAGGGATTAGACTTACTTACCTCAATATTGAAGGGGCTAAAATCCACTCTTTTAGCTTGGAAAAAAAATCATAAATTCCTCCTTTTAAGCCTTATTCTCCATACTTGCCATCTACCCTTCAAAAATTCACCAAAAATCACATAGTTATCCAATTCCAATAATATGGCTATTCTTAGAATCAAAAAATCCCTTAGGAAATAAAATAAAAAAGGGCAAGAACACTTGCACATAAGAAGTTGCCCTTTTGGTCCTCTTTTTTTGACACCTTAAGCTTTCTTGATTTTTCTTGAATTCTAGCAACTTTTATGGCCTCTAAAACCTTTACAAATTAATTCCCCACATGCTAAGATGATTTATGGTGGTAATAGACTTAAGGAAAAAGCTTGAAAAAGGTCAAGAAAATGGAGGATTTATGATGGAGTGGCGTCAGCTACAGTAAGGAGGAAGAAGAATTTGGGTGGAGAGTGAGTGGGCTTAGACAAGTGGCCATCCATGTGTCAGCTTAGTCCTTTTTATAGTGGCTGAGGTGGCACAGGTGGAGCCCACATCCCACTAGAACAACTTAAAAAAGCTTGATTCCTGATTTCAGTAGAAACTTTGCAAAATTTTTAAAATTCACTCGGACCTCTAAAAATCATTAAGTTTATTCCCATTTAGAGACTCATAAAATTTCACAGCCAAATTCTATCGATAGGACAATTAACCAATTACCTCAATTTATGTGCAAAACCCTAAAATTTAGAAAATTTTACAAACGATCTCGAAATCCAAAAATTCTTTCACCAATGGATTCAAGGGAATTTTTAACCTTTAGGGTGTGACATTTTTAAGTCTGTCCAAGCATATCCTAGGTCATTCCTGACCTGACTCCATCTAAGTATATGGCCTACTAGATTATAGCCTGAAATAATTTATTGGTTTTGCTAAATCTTTAAACGAAGGCAATTTCATCATTTTATGACCGCTCAAAGTTTTATGGCCAATATCCCTACCTCAGGCCTTACGAAGGAGACTCGACACTCCAAGAACACTTTCCAGCCTTAGTGGTAGTATTAACGGAGCTACAAGTTACAGGTGTTATAATTCTTGCCCTCTTAATAAATTTTGTCCTTAAATTACTTGGAGTAAAAAGATATGGATACTAGGCCCTCATCTACTCTTCAAACTCACATTTAACATTGCAATGTTTCTATATGACTTTAACTAAAGGAATGGTCTTATTCCTTAACTGCTTCATACCTTAAGTTTAGTTGCAATGTTTCATACCTTAAGTCTAGTTGCACTCTACATTTGTTACTAAAATTATATGGGAGGGATTCGATATATATCATTTTAACTTTGATATATGAAATGCATCATAGATTTGTGATAGTTCAAATGGCAATGCCAGTCTATATGCCAAAGGTCCCACTCTCTCTATAATCTCATACGGCCTAATGAATCTCAAGCTCAATTTCCTTTTTTCCCAAATATTAGGATCTTCTTCCAAGGAGATACCTTTAAAAATACTTTTTTTTTTCTCCCACTACATACTCAATATCTCTTCGGTTCAAATCAACATAGGATTTTTGCCTAGCAGCTGTAGCTTTTAACCTCTTTTTTTATCACTTTAACTTTTTCTTCAACATCGCTAATTAGATTAACTCCTGATATTTTATTTTCCCTAGTCTCACTCCAACATAGTGGAGTTCTATACTTCCTGCCATACAATGCTTCATATGGGGCAATGCCCAAACTTGTTTGGTAGCTGTTATTATAGGTAAACTTAGTTAAAGATAAGTATTAATCCTAGCTAACTTTAAACTCACTAGCACAGCCACGTAACATATCCTCAAGCTCTTATATCACCCTCTCTGACTGTTTATCTGTGTGAGGGTTGAAGGCTATATTATAATTCAATCTAGTGCCTGAGGCTTTATGCAACCTCTTCTAAAATCTAGAAGTAAATTGAGGATTTCTATCGAAAATAATTGCCATAGGTACACTATGAAGCCTAATAATCTCATCAATATATAGCTTAGCTAACTTCTTTAGGGAGTAGTCTATCTAGATAAGGATAAAGTGAGTTTTCTTGGTTAGTCTATCAACTATCACCCACACTGCATTACATTTGCCTCTAGTCATAGGCAATCCTATTCAAGATCCGTTGTCACTCTTTCCCATTTCCATTTTGGTATTGCTATAAGATTTAGCAATCTAGAAGGAAGCTGATGCTCAGCTTTTACCTATTGACATGTCAAACACTTAGCTATATACTCTATTATATCTCTTTTCACACCTGACCACCAATATTGAGGCTTCAAATCCAAATATATCTTAGTAGTATTTGGGTGCATAGAGTAAGGAGCTTCATGAGCCTCCTTCAATATCTATAACCTCAGGTTATCTGTACTAGGTACACATAATCTACCCTAATAATATAGACATCCATTTTCCCTCAAATCAAATCCTAATGCCTTCCCCTTTTGAACTTTACTAATCAGTTACATCAGTGATTCATCTCTACCTTTTGCTTCCTTTATCTACTATCTAAAGTTTGGTTTGATCTATAACTCAGCCAATACAACATTTTCCTTGGTGTACTACAACCTAACATTTATAACTCTCAAACTTACCTTGAATTTTCTGCCCAAAGCATCTGCTACAACATTAGCTTTTCTTGGGTGGTAATTTATTAAGCAATTATAATCCTTTATTAGGTCTAGCCATCTCTTCTATCCCAGGTTCAATTCTTTCTATGTGAGGAGGTATTTTAGACTCTTACGATTTGTCTAAATATAACACTTCTCCCCATATAGGTAGTGCCTCTAAATTTTCAATGCAAAAATAATAGCAGCCAATTCTATATCGTGAATAGGGTAATTTTTCTCATATGGCTTTAGTTGTCTAGAGGCATAGGCTACTACCTTTCCTTCTTGCATCAGTACATAACCTAAACCATTAAGTGGGGCATCATTATAGACTACAAAGTCTTTACCCTTTTCAAGTTGAATTAAGATAGAAGCTTCTACCAACATCTTTTTCAACTTCTCAAATCTGGCTTAACATGCATCATCTCATTCAAATTTCACATTTTTCCTAACCAGTCTTGTCAAAGGGGTTGCAATTAAAGAAAATCCCCTCACAAACCTTCTGTAATATCTAGCTAGTCCCAAAAAGCTCCATATCTTTGTTATATTCCTCGAAAATTCCCATTTTAATACTACCTGGACATTACTAGGGTCTACTCTGATACCTTTTATTGACACTATGTGTCCCAGAAAGGTTACTTTAGTTAACCAAAAATCACACTTGTTCAGCTTGGCATACAACTGCCTCTCTCTCAAAGTCTGTAACACAACCCTAAGATGTTGCTCATGTTCATCCTTAGTCTTAGAGTACACTAGAAGATCATCGATAAATATAACCACAAACTAATCTAGGTAAGGTTGAAATACTTTGTTCATTAAATCCATAAAGGCTATCAGGGCATTTGTAAGACCAAAGGGCATCACTAAGAATTCATACTACCCATATCTAGTTCTCAATGCAGTCTTAGGAATATCAACTTCCTTATCTCAGTTGATGATATCCGAATCTCATATCGATCTTAGAAAATACACCTGCACCTCTCAACTAATCAAAAAGATAATCTATTCTAGCTAAAGGATATTTCTTTTTCACTGTCACCTTATTCAATTGTTTGCAATCAATGTACAATCAAAGTGAGCCATCTTTCTTCTTTACAAACAACATAGGTGCTCCTTAAGGTGAAACACTATGTCTAATGAAACCCTTATCCAACAGTTCTTATAGTTGCACTTTCAATTCTTTCAGCTCAATAGGTGTCATTCAGTAAGGAGTGATAGAAACAGGAGTTGTACTAGGATACACCTCAATTTCAAAATCAAGTTTTCACTGTGGAGGCAAACCTGGCAACTCATCAGGAAACACTTTAAGAAACTCAAACACTATAGAAATCTGATCTAATACTGGGGTGGAAGCATCTATGTCAATGAGATGAGCTAAATAGGCTTCACACCCTTTTTGAATGAGTTTCCTTACTGTAACAGTTGAGATGAGATTACTCACAATATTCCTCTCACCCATAATTGTAACTGTCTATCCTCTGTAGTCTAGAGAGTTAGCTTTTCATCTTTATAGTCAAGTATAGCTTAATGCTTTAACAACCAGTCTATTCCTAGAATCACATCAAACTCATGAAAAGGCAGTTCAATGAAGTCTATAGGAAACAAATAATCCTGAATCAATAAAGGACACTATCTATATACTTTATTCATATGCACACTTTACCTTATAGGATTATTGACTTGTATATTTATTTTCACATGCTCAGATTTCAGTTCTTTACCATGTGCCAATGTGGTGCATACATATGAATGTGTAGATCCTGGGTCTACTAAAGCCAAAACTGGAATATTAAATAAGTAAAAAGTACCAATTATGACATCTGGTGCTGCTGCTCCTCTTTGGCTCTAACAGCATACTATTTAGCTGGGACCCTTTTCAAGTTGAATTAAGATAGGAGCTTCTATCAACATCTTTTTTAGCTTCTCAAATCTAGCCTAACATGCATCATCCCATTCAAATTTCACATTTTTCCTAATCAGTCTTGTCAAAGGGGTTCTAATTAAAGAAAATCCCTTCATAAACCTTCTATAATATCTAGCTAGTTCCAAAAAGCTCCATATCTTTGTCACATTCCTCGAAAGTTCCCATTTTAATACTGCCTGGACTTTACTAAGGTCTACTCTGATACCTTCTGCTAACACTATATGCCCCAAAAATGCTTCTTCAATTAACAAAAAATCACACTTGTTCAGCTTGGCATATAACTGCCTCTCTCTCAAAGTCTGCAACATAACCTTAAGATGTTGCTCATGTTCCTCCTTAGTCTTAGAGTACACTAGAAGGTCATCGATAAATATAACCATAACCTGATCTAGGTAAGGTTAAAATACTTTGTTTATTAAATCTATAAAGGCTGCCAGGGCATTTGTAAGACCAAAGGGGATCACTAATAATTCATAGTGCCTATATCTAGTTTTAAATGTAGTCTTAGGAATATTAACTTCCTTATCTCTCAGTTGATGATATCCAGATCTCATATCGATCTTAGAAAATACACTCACACCTCCCAACTAATTAACAAGATCATTTATTCTAGCCAAAGGATATTTGGTTTTCACTGTCACCTTATTCAATTATTTGTAATCAATGCACAGTCGAAGCGAGC
>CANXYI010014863.1:0-10029 GCA_948208565.1 Hura crepitans
ACTGCCTGAACCAAGTTATCTTCAGGTGCAACATCTCGTAACACTATCTAAGTTTAGGTGCAATGTCTCACAGCACTGCCTAAACCAAATTATCTTTTGGTATAATGTCTCACAGCATTGCCTTAACCAAATTATCTTCGGGTGCAATGTCTCACAGCATTGCCCAAGTTTAGGTGCAATGTCTCACAACACTACCTAAATCAAATTATCTTTAAGTGCAACGTCTCATAGTACTGCTCAAGTTCAGGTGCAATGTCTCACAACACTGCCTGAACAAAAATTAACTATCGGTGTAATATCTCCAGCACTGTTCAGACCTCATTAACTCCAGTTATAGTGATTCTTACAAAAAGATCACCCTATAAGGTACGTGTATCTTTCCTTTCAAAACTTTAGGTCACCTCACACACTCTATAGTCACCGCCAAAACTTAGGGGCAACTATAAATACTAGGTAATATTAGGTCACCTCACACACTCTATAGTCACCGCCAAAACTTAGGGGCAACTATAAATACTAGGTCTCTAGAGTCCTAGGTTAGGTTTGCCTAATAATGATGAAAAGGATAAAAATCCTAATAAAAGTGATTTTTTTTATATCCGAATTGAAGATGTCAAAAATTTCCTTAAAAAAATAAAAAAAAAGGTCAAAATGAGAAGAACAGGTTGTTTTCACAAAGGGAACAGCCGTTTTGGGCCCAAAATGAGTCATTTCCGCAAAGGAAACAGCCGTTTTAGGTCTAAAATAGCTGTTTTAACCATTTAGGCCAAAATAAGCTATTTTTGTGAAGGGAACAATTCTTCTGGGCCTAAGACAACGAAAACAAATGGCTGTTTTGGTCACAAAATGCCCATTTTGAGCCGAAAATGGCCATTTTTACCCAAAAACAGTCGTTCAGCCTCTGAAAGTGTGTATAAAAGCCAAATGAGTTTTTACTTAGCAAGGTTGGTTATTTTTAAAGAGAGAAAATTTCTAAAGATAGAAAATACACTAAAAAAGGCAAAAAAAAAAATTTTAACACTAATTTTTTGGATTTTCTGAAGATTTAAGCATAGTTTTTCGATCCAGTCGAGATCTTTTCTGAAGGCAAATATACTCAGTGTGTCAACTGACCCATTTTTCTACTATTTTCATTTTTCTTTCTACTTTATCCTTCTACTAGTTATATGTGATAATTTATTTGTGCAATATTTTTTATATTTGTGACTGCTCATTTTTATTTTATTTCTATCTGTCTGTCTATTTTTGGTTCGCATACTAATATATTATTTCTATTGTTGTGATGCAAGTTATTTGATTATTTGGGATCTAATTGTTATATTTTTTACTTTCTCATTAAATCTTGGTGAAGTAACCTTTTAAAGACCCATTATTTTTTATTGTCTATTTTATTCTATGTTTTGTGTATTTTTCTATTGATTTCTTTTATTATTGCCTATTTTTGGTTAGATTGATTTTAGGTGTCACAAAATGTAATTTTATTTTTTATTATTTATTCGGTTAGGATTTATTTTAGATAATTGCCATGTGTTAAATTTTTATTGTCAAATTATTTTCCTGTATATTCCATGAATGTTGTAATAATTACAAAAATTATATTTCACGCGATTGAAAAAATAACCAAAATATTTTTATTTAATTAATTGGTGTTTAATTAATAAAATGGGTTTTGATTTTTCTTAATAAAAGTCACAATAAAGAAAAATTATTTCCTAAAATTGACATGCGAGAACCAAAGTTCTCGAATTAAATCTATCACCCGATTTTGTGTATGATACTTCCAATTTCAATCCCGAAATATTCCGCAAACGACGAATTAGGTAGAAAAATGATTTTACACATTAAAAAGAAATAATAATTAAAAATCATATTTTTACCTAATAAAATGGTGTTTTGCTCATAAATAGATTCTGAATTTTCTTAATAAAATCTACAATGATAACATCCATTTTCTAGAATTGACATGCGAGAACCAAAGTTCTCAAACCATTCATCTAAATAAAAGCCACTACAATAAAATTTATTTTTCTAAATTACCATACAAGAATCAAAGTTCTCAAACTAATCACCCGATTTCAATAAAAGTCACTATAATAAAATCCATTTTGCAAAATTGGCATACGAGAACTAAAGTTCTCGAGACAATCAATTACCCGATTTCATGTATGATATTTCAATTCTGAACACCTATTTATTTTTCTATAAATATATTTTGTAAATTCTTATATGTGAATACGTGATTTACTTTAATTATAAAATGGCACTTGAGAAAAGGAATAATATTATAAATTCAAACTGAATTTCCATATTAAGTTGGGGTATAAATAAGAGTAGGGTTTTGAACCGCTCTAGTTTTAGCCCTACAAGGAATTTCCTGACTTAAGTCGGGTAGTGAGTCCTACCTTGTGGTACCCAACTCACTCCTCCTAAGCTAATTAAATAGGAGTGGCCCTAGATTCCTTTAGCTTCCTTCTCATCTTTTAAGACTTGAGAAGTAAGGATTAGGTTGAGTCTTCAGCTATTTCGGTTTTATAGGCATAAGGAAGACAAAAAGGATATAAACACCATACTTGTAGGAGCCATAAGCCTTTTGACTAAACCATGAGCTCATATAGTCCAACCTAGTAACTTTCCCTTGGTTATATGACCTTAGTGCTTGTGACTTGCATTATGATTGCTATATAGGACTATCACATTTAACCTTGTTTGAAATACGGCAGAGTCTATTGTGCCTTTTATCTAGAATGGACTTAGCCTAATTTCATATGAAATTGAATTAAATGTGATGGGCCATTGCCTTTACATGCACTTTAAATGTGAGAGATTTGGCCTAGTGAAGCTCATTATTAAACCAATGCATGCCCCAATGATGTTTATGTAATCCCACCTAAGAAAGGAATGGCTTGACCATGTGTGTGGGAGTTATAAGCTTGGAAGCTTTCTTGTATGTGTTTATCTCTATTGCATCATGAACATCCACTTCATGCATATCATGTCTCATTTGCACTTTGTATTATTAATTTGTTAGTCATGCATCATTCCTAACCCATTGTTTTCATAGCCATCATTGATCACTCATTCACTATCCAGTGGAAGAGAGTAGGTAAGTGCCTTAGCACAACCAATGATCCACTACCAATTCAACTAAAGAGAGGAACCATATATGCTGATGGGTTCATTACCAAATCCATGCTGATAGAGGTCATGGGTGAGATGGAGAAAATGATAATGGTAGCTTTCACTAATGCCATGTTTGGGGTATAGAAAGAAGTAAGTCAAACTTTAGTTGCCACTTACAAGGGCAAAGAGGTATTGAGAGAAAATAACGACCAACTTTCAAGTGATGAAATCACTTTGGTTACAAAGTCTAACAATAAGGTCCCTTCTCCTAATGAAGTTAAAGATGATCAGATTAAAAAGTTAAGTGAGAAGATAGAGGCCATAACTAGATTGGCCATTAGGGGAAAAGAGATTGATTTGGATGATATTAGTCTGAAACTTGACCAATCCATGCCTCACAAGTTTAAGGTGTCAAACCTAAGCAAATTTAATGGTACAACTAACACAAGGACTCACCTGAAGCAATATATAGTTGCTATGATGCCCATTAATCTATCTGTAGAGTAGATTGTAAGCCTGTTCAGTATGTCTCTCATGGGACATGATTTGGA
The DNA here is from genome assembly GCA_948208565.1 of Hura crepitans. Classification (NCBI taxonomy): domain Eukaryota; kingdom Viridiplantae; phylum Streptophyta; class Magnoliopsida; order Malpighiales; family Euphorbiaceae; genus Hura; species Hura crepitans. Next base: position 3,672 of record CANXYI010014863.1, read on the forward strand.
TTGGTATTATTACTAAGAAAAAAGGTTCAAGGAAGACTAGAATTATCTAGCTCGAGCATTTAGCAAGCAATACTCTAACAATGCTATTATTGACATAACTTTAAATGATTTAAAGCTCATAAAGCTAAAGCCTAATGAAACCTTTTAAGATTATCTATAAAAGTGGAGGGATAAGATACTGAAGATGTAACACCCCTGCTCATTTTCAAAGGAAACAGACAAAATGTGCTACTTCCCGCAGGTCACCCATCCTTAAATTATCCCAAGGTTCATTCATTTAACACTTATGACCCCTTTCATATTATTATCCTATCTTGACAGCTTAGTGGTTATTAATGTACAACCTTCTAATACTAATTATTTTAGTATGATAAAACACTACTTTACGCTTGTTATCCATTTTATAAAAAATTGGGTAGCATAATAGCTATCTGGGTGTTTGCATCCCTTTTGTTTTCCTTAGACCGATCAAACTAAAATAGCCTAAGACTCGACTAAAGCCTTACTCCTCAAGTCTCAAAAGATGAGAAAGAAGCTAAAGGAATCTAGGGCGACTCCTTTTTTATTAGCTTAGGAGGTACGAGTTGGGCACTACAAGGTAAGAGTTGCCACCTGACTGAGTTGGGAAATACCTTGTAGGGCCAAAACTAGAGCGGTTCAAAACCTTACTCTTATTTATACCTCAAATTAATACAAAAATTTGGTTTGAATTTATGATACTATTCATTTTCTCAAGCAATGTTTTTTTAAGGAAAAAGTTTTTGAGATCTTCGATTTCGATGTAAAAAAATCCATTTTTGCGATTTTATCCTTTTTATCATCATTAGGAAAATTGAACTTAGGAGCCCAAGGGACCTAGTGTCTACACCGGGTGAAAAACCAAAAATTTTTCCTATATAAAAGGCACTTCTATAACTGTCATCCACACATATCACAACTACTAGACCATTCTGGTCTCTTAAGTAACAATACACATAGCCAATAGTATCAATGCAGGATCTTAGACCCATATCACATAAGCAATCAACACAATTATATATTATAAGCTACACAGTTATACATGTACCATCAGTTAAAGTTAGTTAAACAGTTGTCAATACATTTTTGTACTATACCCTCTTTAAGACTATCTCTCTCTATATATATCTACCCTAGTTATACACACACAGACACATATATATATATATATATATGAGTGCCACTACATGCATCACTAATAAGTACAGAAAGATTACCAAAAGAGTAAACAACTATACTGCACATCTAACACCTGTGTTCTGAGACTTCGGGAACAATGCCACAAGGTCCGAAGAGTGCACTCGGCGTGCCGAGCCACCTGCACATGGATAGAGGTAGTGGCATAAGTCACAAAACTTTGAGGGGCCTTAATTTGATGAAATGGGCCAGATTTAAAAATTTAGCAGAATTAACAATTCGGGTTGTAAGCTACCCATCAGGGTAATAAAAATTTTTTAGGGTGAGATTAACTCGGGATGTACCTGAACAGACCTAAAAATAGTAGACCTTAAAGCTAAAAAATCACACTAAGTCCAATGGTGAAAGAATTTTTTAAATCGGAGGTTGTTTGCAAAATCTCATAATTTTCAAGGTTAGCATGCAAATTGAGGCAATCTAAAAATTTCCCCATCAGTGGAATTTGGCCAAGAAAATTTAGGACAAAGTAGAGGGGATTAAAATAGGAATTTTAATCTAAATAATGTAATTTTTAGAGGTTCGAGTGAATTTCTATGAATTTTTGAAGTTTCTCAAAAAATCTGGATGGTTCAAGAAGTTTCGGGATAATTTTGAGGTGTCAAAATAGGGCCCACAACAATGCCAAGTGGCTAAGTAACCATGCCAAGTGGCAAAGGGCATGTGATAAGTGCATTTCTAATTGTTAAAAGACAACTCATTTTGCTAATTTTTCCCTATTTTACCCAAATTGCCGATGCCTCTTCTCCACTATATAGGCCATAACTTTCTTCTCTAGTGGCCAAATGAAGTGATTCTAATGGCTAAAAATTCTTTAGGATGTTGGGCACCACTAGGAAAAAGAATCAAGCTAAAAAGAGCTATTGTTTGGGAGAAAACAATTGAAAATGTGACTGGTTTAAAATAATCTAGAACAATGACACCAAGGTTAGTTTATGGCTGTATCTCCCTCATTTCTTAGGCTTTTTGGTTTATTTTTTATGCTAAATCATAGCTAACATCTATGTGGTGGTGTGTATGAGGGATTGGTGGCCATTAGAGGGCATTTGGTGGCCCACGAAGGAGGCACAAGATCACTGTGCTTGCTAGAACTAGGCTGGCAGCATGACTTTAGTTGTAAATGACATCTTTAAGGAGTTATGTAAGTGGACTTTTAGCTCTTTCTTCATGTCTTGAGTGCCTAGGAGGTTGAATGCTAAGTTGTGATGGCTAGATGGTTAAGCTTAGGCTTCAATTATTCTTTAAAAGTGTTGATTAAGTGAATACTTTGTTAGTTAGGAACTATGTTTTAAGAAATTTGCAAAGTTAGTCTTATTTCCCTTACTGAATTTGAAGGGTATGGATGCTTGCCTTGGTTATACATTGGGTAGAATGTAAATTTAGTATTGTGTGACATGTTGGGAATAAGCTTATAGCGATTAAGGTTGATACCCGAGAGTCATTCTTTTTTGAGTTTTGCGATATAAGCAAATGCCTTTATGAGAATTGCTTGAAATTGAGTATAATTGTGTTATGGCATGTAAGTGTGTGGGAATATTAATGAATGCTAGAATGATTAATGAAATATGCCTAGTTTACTTGGAAAATCCATGAGCATGTACTAGTGGCATGGCTTATAAGGTAGCTTATAAAATGCCTAGCATGTACACTACTTTGGTAATGGCATTAACTTATAATGATTATGTAAAATTGGATCACACACGTGATATGTTGTATCTTGGGAAGGTGTCTTTGGAATGGCATGTAATTAAGGTTATGGAAAATGTATTGTAATAACCCTAAAGTGAATAGTGTGTATGGTCTAGTATCATTTTAAATACACTTAAAAATATACCTTTGAATGATTAAAAAGACATGTAATTAAAATGTATGGTAATGGCCTAGATTAGTGGTTAAAAATAGCTTGAAATAATGACCTAAAAGTGACTTCAAATAGGATACTAAATTGAACCTTAGTTGTGCCTTTGAGAGGTAAATTAAACTATGTTTTAGCTATGGAATTGGCCCAGTTAAAAATGGCATTTATGCTTGGATTTTGGCTATAGAGTTGCTCCAGCTTCAGTGGCTTGATGCATATGTTTTGGCCATGGAATTGGCCCAGTTTTAATTGGCCTTGTGCCCAGTAAAGTACTAGAAAAAAAATCTTAAAAATTGAATCAAATTTGGACTTCAAATAGTCCTAGGAAACTGATTTCCAAAAGTGGTCGAGATGACCTATAACTATCCAGTTGACCTTTACCTGAACCAAAAATGTCGTTGGACTAGAAAGTATTAAGTTTTCAAATGGAAATGCTAAGACAAATCATACCATAAGACATTTTGATTTTTCATCATAACAGATTAAAAATTTCTGATGGAATTTTGCCCGATAGGGCCTAAAAAGTGGCTATACTAGTCTGAATAAAATTTTAAAGTATAAGATAAAATTCTTAACTGTCTATTTTTTAGACTTAAATATTATAATAATAATTTTGGCTAATAAATAAAGTTAAATTGAGCTACTTGGCCCATTGGTTAGACACCCACTGGATGGATTGATCGATCAACTTAGGGTTTTGCAGCTGCTAGTCATTGGTGACTGGAGAGGTCTATGGACTGATCTCTATTATGTCATCTAGTTATTGATGGTATTCATTAGTGGCTGGAGAGGTCTATAGATTGATCTCTATTATGTTACCTAGTTCTTAATGATTATTTGTGGCTGGGAAGGCCTAATCATTTGTGGTTGGGGAGGCCCGCAGGCTGATCTCCATTATGCCACATAGTTATTTTTATTATGTTTGGGGAGGCTATGACTGATCTCAATTATGGCACACAGGCCGAATCAGTAGCATAGGTCTAGAATAGAGACCACTATACCAGTTTATTTTCCCTCTAGATCCAGTGTCTTAAAGTGTCGTCTTCCTAGTTGGGCTAGAGAATTAAATTAAGTAAATAAATAGACTGATTATGAGCATAGGAATTAAGTATAAGGGAACAATATTTCCTAAGTTTTGATAAGACGCAAGATAAAAGGTATTTTAGACATTGCGCACAGATGTGCCAGATCAGTTACAGTGACATAAATTAAGTAATAAGCAGAACAATTATTAAAATTGAAGTTTGAGCTCAGTTAAAGGACTTTTTCTTGGAAAGTAATAAAAACAAAGTAAAAGGGTATTTTGATAATTTTCACCTATGAGATAGATTAAGTGATTCTCATAGAGTATGCATGTTAAAAATAATAGTCCTCTCTTTTAAGGATTTATTTGAGTCAAAAGTACTGTTTCAGACTTTAAAAATACCTTAAGGGTATTTTAGTAAATTGGCACCCTAGTGTATAATTAAGTTATAAAATCAAATGAAATTATTCTTAAATTGCCCAGATAAATTAATAATATTATAACATGATTAAATTGCTTTAAGTTCACCACTGAGTATCTCATATACTCAGCGTATCGATTTTGGTGTGCAGGTACACTACAGCGAGACCTGCCTCATAATGCGTGACGACATCAATTCAGAGGATACAAGTGAAGACTGTAGAAGTAAATTTTATCCAGTTATTATATCTATGTACTTAGGTGGGAAATGGGTAGGAAAATGTATATAGGTTGTGCATAGTGATGTAATCAAGTAATTATAACCTGTTGATATAAGTAAAGCATTTATGCATGTTTTGGGGTGAAATGAATGATTATATGTGATGTTGATGCTAATGTGAGCCTGAGGCTCTATATTTTTACTTGTTTGACTTGTGGCCTGAGGACTGAGTTTGATGTGTGTTAGATAATGATGATAGGCTAATGTTAGGATGAATATGGGGGACCAGATGGGTCCAAGTGTTGTGATTTGTTTATAAAAGTGTTATACAGGCTTGTTTAAAATTTTGGGATAGGACTCAGGCATCCATTATGCTGTTGAATTTTTAGGTAATACCTGAGTATGATTAGATTTCCCCTGTAATGACTAAACCAAATTGGTTTTAACCTAAATGGATTATAGGAATTGACTAGAGTAATTTTGGAGTTAGAATATTCTAGACTAAAATTGGTGAAAGTTAAATGAATGACCTCGGGGGAAATTTTAGGATGGGTGACTTAGCAGAAAGTGTGCCATTTATTGGGTTTCTTTGGGAATCCAGTAGAAGGTGTCACACGAGTGGCTATGGGCCCTAACCATACACTTGCCAGGTAGCTTAGGGCCTTTAATAGGTGGCAATTGGCTTTGAAAAGTGGATTTTTCCACTTAAACAAAAGAGAATGTCCCTCTCTTTTTTGCCTAGAAATCGACGCTAAAAAGGAGAGAAAGGGCCATTTACACCTTTTTCCTCTAATCATTTATGCCATTGCTAGATTTCTAAATTCAAGTTAAGATGTTAGAAAGTTAAGGGAAGAAGACTCATGGAAAAAGGAGTCTCTAGGAATTAATTAAAATTCATCAAAGTTTGCTGGTCAGAGGTAATCCAGCAAGGTACCATGGGTGAGTTTTCTTGCCTTTTTCTTATTTTTTCTTGTGATTTCTTGGCTGGAACTAGTTCCTTGAGATGCCTAACATCTGTGGGTATGTGTGTGCCTTTGGTTTGAGGTGGAATGAGGCAAGGAAAGGCTTGAAGAATGGTGGGGACCGTAAAAGGGCTGGATAGCTTATGGAAGTGAAGGTTCAAGTGTTCTCCTTAATAGGTAAGTGAACTTTGTCTTTTTTTTTTTCATGCCATGTGACCTTGAGATGCTGGAATTGATTAATTTAAGGTTTAGCTAATGTTAATTACATTCTAGAGGAAACTTTACTAGTGTATGATTAAATTAATGACTTGTGACGGTGTAGAATTTATTTTAGCCGAGAGGTATTAGGGGTTAAAATGAGTGTATATAGTGGTTAATGTAGCATTGGGCGAGCATGATGGCAATGTGTATGTGTGTATGCTTAGGAGGGAAAAAATCATTAGTATGTAAGTTTATAAATGAGTGAAAGCATGAATAGAGCACCAAGTTACTTGTGGCCGAGAGCTTGCTTAAGGTATGGTAATTGTATGGCATGTATATTAAACCTATATTGTATGAAATAATTAAAGTGGCATGGAATGGGCATAATTAATGTGTGTATGAATGGGAATTAAGTTATGGCCAAGGCAAATGGTATGTTTAGATCACTTTAGTTGGCAACA
>CANXYI010014871.1:0-22683 GCA_948208565.1 Hura crepitans
TTTTTTTTTTTTTTTTTTTTTTTTTTTTTTTTTTGTTGTTGTTTTTTTTTTTTGTTGATGTGTTGGCTGAGTTATAGGTGAAGACAAATTTTAGACAGTAAACTAAGGAAAATCATATGGAAGATGAACAGTTGGTTCAGATGGCAAGCAATGCTAAAGAGGGGAAGACCAAAGGGCTTTAGTTGGTAGAAAACAAGTGTATATATTATCATAACATGTTGTGTTTACCTACTATAGATGACCTGAGGTTGTAGATACTTAAGGAGGCACATAAAAGCTCTTTATTCCATGCATCCTAGGAGAACAAAAATATTCATGGACCTAAAATCTCATTATTGGCAGCCTGGTGTGAAAAAAGATATGGCAAAGTATATTGCAAAGTGTTTGACATGCCAACAAGTAAAAGTTATACATCATGTTCCTTCTAGATTGTTGCATCCTACAACAATACCATAGTGGAAATGAGAAAAGGTGACCATAGATTTTATGATGGGTTTACCTTTGACCAGAGGTAAATGTGATGCTACAAAGGTGATTGTTAATAGAATGACAAAGATAGCTCACTTCATTCCAATCAAAATGGATTATTCCTTAGAAAGGTTGGCTAGACTATATATGGACAAGATAGTCAGGTTACATGGTGTGCCAGTGACCATTATTTCTAATAGGGATCCTCACTTCACTTTCAGATTTTGGAAGAAGCTACGGGAAGCATTTGGCACTGGATTAGCCTTATTAGTGATCAATTAGAGAGGGTGATACAGATACTTGAGGATATGTTGTGAAGATATGCTATTAAGCTTAAAGGTAATTGGGATTAGTAAGTATCTTTGGCAAAGTTTACCTATAATAATAGTTATCAGTCTAGCTTAAGGATTGCCCTATATGAATCAATATATGCCAGACGATGCAGAACTCTCTTATGCAGGAGTGAAGTTTGAGAATATAAGATTTCTAGTATGGATTTAATGAAAGATGTTGAATAAAAAGTGAAGATAATTAGGGAAAGGCTAAAAAGCAGCTTTAGATAGATAGAAATCATATGTAGACCTGAAGTAGAGAGATATTGAGTATGCAGTTGGTGAAAAGATATTTCTAAAGGTTTCTTCATGGAGAAAGGTGTTAATGTTCAGGAAAAAGGGGAAATTGAGTCTTAGGCTTATCGGACCCTAAGAGATTATAGAAAAGGTTAGACCTCTAGCATATAGGCTGGCATTACCACCTGAGCTACAATAGATACACGGTGTATTTCATGTTTCTATGCTCAAGTTGTATAGATTGGATCAATCACATGTGATTTTGATGTCAGATATTAAGGTACAGCTAGATTTTAGTTATAAAGAGGAACCAGTTTAGATTTAGGCCCATGAAGTGAAGTTGTTACAAAGTATGTCCATACCATTGGCTAAGGTGTTATTAAGATACCATAACAAAGAAAAAGCCACCTGAGAGCCAAAAGAGTAGATGAAAGCCTAGTATCTTCACTTATATGCTCCAGGCAATTTTGATGATGAAATTTTGTTAAGAGGGAAAGAAAAGATGCCCGTGTTTCAAGGCTTTGTGAAGAGTGCCACTAGGTCCGAGAAGTGTGCCTAGGGTGCCAAGTCATTTATGCATAAATCGAGGTAGTAACACTAGTCATGAAACTTCGAGTGGCTTTAATATTATTAAAAAGGCAAAATTTAAAAATTTAGTAGAACCAATAATTAATTTCAGATTGTAAGCTACCCATCTAAGCAATAAAAAATTTTTGAGTTGAGAATGACCTAGGATGTGTCTTGATAGACCCAAAAATATCGAACCCTAAAAATTAAAATTGCACTGAGTCTATTAGTGAAAGAATTTTTTTGATTATGAGGTCATTTACAAAATCTCAAAATTTTTGAAGTTGGCATGCAAATCGAGGCAATTTGATAACTGTCCTATTGGTGCAATTTGGCTGCAAAAATTTATGTGCATGTAAAAGGGATTAAAATATGAATTTGTAATTAAACAGTGTAATTTTTTGAAGTTAGTGTGAATTTTGGTGAATATTTAAATTTTACCAAAAAGTCGAGACATTTCATAATGGCTCAGGTTACTATGGGACCTACCCACTCTTAGTTATTTTGCATAAGGCCTATGCCGAGTGGCAAAAGTGAGTGACAAGTGGATTTTTCCACTAAATAAAAGGAAGAATTTCTTCTCCCTCACTTTGCTAAAACTGATACCATCTCTAGCTCCTTTCCCCATTTTCACCATCTATTTTAACCCAATTTTGGAATTTCTACTAACCTAAATTCAATTTGATGTGTTAGGGTGTTAGATGAAGAAGAATTATAGAAAAATAAGTCTCTAAGAATAAATTAAAAATCCCCAAGGTTTGCTAGTTAGAGACCATTCTAGCAAGCAGCTAAGGTGAGCTCCCTTGTGTTTCTATGGGCTTTCTTTTTAATTTTCTTTCTGGAATTAGGTGTGTAAGATGTCTAACATCTATGGGGATATGGTTTGATGGTTTTGAGGTGAATTCAAGGAAAGAAAGGCTTGAAGAAAGGAGAAAAAGTGGATCATGGTAGGCTAGAGGTGGACAGAAAGCTTAAAGGGTAAATCTATGGGGTTCTTCAAGCCTAGGGAGTGTAATTTGGCTTCTATTATTGTGAGGTATGTGAATTCTAGCCTTTATCACATGTTTTGAAGGCCTTAAGGTCTAACGTTTGGCTTTACTTATGGAAGGAAATATTGAAAATGAGTAGTGTACAAGTGAACTTAGGTGATTAGCTCAACTACATATTGACTTGAGTGTAAGGATAATTATTTGATGAAGAGGGAAGAACTTAGTGTCCAACTCCTAGTTAACCAAGAGCTACTAATGATGCTTAAAGTATGCTTATGATGCTTAATGTATAAATTGATCATAGTGGTGTTGAAATGTAATCGCATTGTTTACAAACAAATGGAAAAATGCATGGTTAGCATAAGGTATGTGTGCAGCTAAAAGCTTCTCTTATGGTTGTGAATGTGTTTGGCTTACTTAGTGTGGTCCTAAGTATTGTGTGAGGTTGATAATACATGTGCCATAGACCTATAATGCAGGAATTATTGATATGGCATGTAACAAGCTTGAATAATGCATGGAGGTATGGAAGGCTAATTGTGGCTGAGACATATAATAGGCTTTTGCTATTTTAAGTGGCATGAAAATGTAATGGTATGTATGTAAGTGTATTTAAGCTATAGATAAATGAGTTTTTGTGTGATTAACACCATGAAAATGCATGAATAGGCTAGAGAAGGGTTAAACTAGAGAGCTATATTAGCGTAAATAAGGTTGAAAGTGATAGAACATGTATGTAATAAGTATGACAAATATTATACTTGTGTGAACTATGGTGGCTTAAATTATATTGGCATAAACATAGCCAATGTATACTTTAAAATGGCATGTAATAAAGGTAAGAAACAACATGAGTAATGATCTTAAATGTGCTTAGAAAAAATGTAAGAAAAGTTGCTTGTATTTGCCTTTAAGGGCTATGATTTGTGCGTGAATAATGTGCTTAAGTTATATGCCTCAAAATGGCTATGATAGGGCCATTAATTGTGGTGGCATATATGCCTACATTTTTGCCTTTTATGTGGCCTAAGTATTGTTAGCTTTAGGCTTATGAATGCATGAAATAAATGGTGAAAACTGCACTCAAAAATAAGGTGAAATGGACTAAGAAAGCTTAGTGAAAACTTATTGAAATTACCTATAACTATGCTAAAATGACTATTATCTAAACCAGTAAAACCATTGGATAGTATATGGCATAAAACTATGAAATACTTATGAGATAATGTTTAGTATAATATATCATAATTCCATGCAATTACACCCCTTAAAAATACTTCTGAGATTTCACTCGTCTCAGCCTATTTATGGCTATACCAAACTGGGCTAAATTTCAATGGTGCCACAAAAATTATAACTATCTATTTTGACTTGATAATATTATAAAAAGTTAATCATTAAAGAAATGGACATAGATTGAGGTTATATGGCCTATTAGATAGACACCCACTAGATGGGTTGACCAGTTAACTTAGGGATTTTTAGCAACTATTACTCTATCTATTTTTTAGACAAGGCAGGTATAGTGGCATAAGTCCCTATTGGGGCCATTGTACTATTCTGTTGGACAGACAACTTTCTATCCTTGCCACCTAATGCTAGTATTGACCTTTGCTAGTGTAGTGACGTAGGTCTCGGAGGGTAACTGCACTAGTCTGTTAGATAGACTAGTTTGCTAGGCAAACATAGCCATCTTATCACTGATCTCTTAAGTAATACTGGTACAGTAGTACAGGTCCTAGAGGACCACTATACTAGTCTATTGGATAGGCAAGTCTATTAGGCAAACCACACCTCATTATTGGCACCTTGGGTGCTAGAATTTAATTGAGTCAGTGCAACAGTATAGGTCTAGAATGTAGACTAATGCACTAGTTTATATTTTCCCTTTAGATCCAGTGTTTTTCGATGTTGTCTTTCAAGATAGGCTAGCTAAAATAAGTTACAAAAGAACTATATAACTTACCTGAGACATTAAAATATAATACAGGGACATTTTAGTAATTTTACACTGAGAAATGCTTAATTACTTAAATAGAATGTTTTATTCATGAGTTGGTAATAATGATTATAAAACCAAAATTTACCTATGTTAAAGTGATTAACTGGACAATTTAAGAACATAAACATCCCAAGGGTAAAATGGTAATTTGGCATGTTAGTAATCTAGGTTATACTTGGAAATCAGAATAAGGTAAGAATATGAGTATTATCCATGGATAAACTATTAGACATGATTTAAATGCTTGAATTCACTCCTGAGTATTATATACTTAACATACCTATTTTGGTGCACAAGTAACAAGAACAAGGACATAACCTCGTAAGGCATGCAGTGGAGTTTAGAGGTTATTTTTGTCAAGGTTAATAATACAGATTTGTATAGCTTTTGCAGTCTATATACTTTATTGGGAAAATAGGGGTGATGTATACAAGGGACATAGGATGTAATTCTATATAAATAGACTACATTGTATTTAATCAATTGTTCATCCTTTCAGTGTTTGTATGGCTTGTGATGAATTATTTCTGAGATTGAGGCTCTATACTGTGTTTTTCTTGATTGTAGCCTGAGGCCTATGTTACTGTTTGCTAGATAATGGTGATAGGTTTATGGTTGGGGGACTAAAAAGGTCTAAGAGATGTGAGAATCTATTATAATAGTGTTTTATAGGTCAAAAAATTTTTGGGATAGTGACTCGGGCGGCTATTATGCTGCCAACTTATTAGGAAATGTTTAACTATGTTAAAATCACCGTGTAATGATGTGAATTTGTTGGAATTAACCTAAATGAACTATAGAAATAGATAAGAAGGAATTTAGAATCAGATAGAATTAAATTGTATAGAATAAGTAAAAGTTAAATGAATGACCAAGGGAGAATTCTTAGGATAGGTAACCTGACGAGAAGTGTACTGCTTATTTGGTTTCTTTAGGAATTCAGTAAAGGGTGTTACATCATTATAGTAATAATCACTAAAAATCCTTTAACAAACCACCTATAATATCTTGCCAACTATAAGAAACTCCCGATGTCCATTACAATCCTTTGTGGATTCAACTCTAAAATAGCTTTTGCCTTGCTGGGATCCACTCTTATGCCATCTACAGAGGCTATATGTCCCATGAAAGATACCTCACTAAGCTAAAATTTATATTTGCTTAGTTTGTCATAAAGCTTATTTTCCCTTAATGTCTTTAAAACCAACTACAAGTGTAACTTATGTTCTTCCTTATTCTTAAAATACACTAAGATGTCATCAATAAAAACCACCATAAATTGATCTAGGTAAAGTCTAAAAACCCTTTTCATCAAGTCCATAAATGCTGTTAGGGCATTGGTAAGCCCAAAGGGCATTACCAAAAACATATAACAACTATACCAAGTTTGTAAAGTTATTTTTGGAATGTTTAATTCCTTAATAATTAACTGGTGATACCCCAATCTTAAATCAAAATTTGGGAGCACACTAGCTACACGAAGCTAATCAAAGAGATCATCAATACAAGATAATATGTATTTATTTTGAATTATCACCTTATTTAATTACCTATAGTCCTCGCACAATCATAGAGTATCATCCTTCTTATACACAAATAATACTATTGCTCTCTATGTTTAGACACTCGATCTCATGAAACCTTCATATAGCAATCCTTTTAATTGTACCTTTAATTCTTTCAATTATGTGAGAGGAATTTTGTATGGAATCATAGATATAGGTGTTATGCTAATATATACCTTAATCTTAAACATAAATTCTCATTTTGATAGTAAACCAAGTAGTTTGTTTCAGAATTCTTTTGGAAATTCTGACACCACTAGATTTTAGCTAATTTTTAGTTCAGATTTCATTATATCCACTACATTAACAAAATAACCTGAACAACCCTTTCATGTTAATTGCCTAGATATAACTATTAAGATAACATTAAATAAGAAATCTATTATTTCACAAACCTTTGTAATTTCAACTCAATCAATTGCTTTGAGTGTAATTACCTTTTGCCTGCAAACTATTAATGCATGTTGCTTATACAACTAGTCCATGCTTAATATGATACCAAACTCATTAAACTATTACTTAATGAGGTATGCAAGAAATTCATATCATTGGATAGTCAAGGGATAATCCCTATATATTATATTAAAAATAACATGTTGTCCAATTATATTACTAACCGTTATATCTATGTTAAGTGTTTTAATTCTAAACGCCTTATCTCATGCCATGCAGTGTAAAAGTATGAATGTGTTAACCCTAGATTAATTAAAGCCAAAGTAGGTAAATCTAAAAGATAAAATGTACCTATTATAACATATGGGGAGTCAAGCTCTTCCTATGCTCATATAACATATTAATGGGCTATAGCTCTTTCTTCTACTCTTTATGCTATCTCTAACTTAGCTCTTTAACAAGCACCAACTCTATCACTCTTGTTGCGCTTCTAACCTTTAGTGGCTGCTAGAGATAAAACTTAAAAATGGGTAGTGTCTCTTAACACCTTAGGGCAATCTTTAATTAGGTTCTCCTTGGAACCATATCCATAATAAGCTCTTAGAATTGCTTTCTACATAGGCCTCCATCTTTCTCACCACAATGTTCACAACTAGCTAATGCACTCTTTGCTACAAAAATAGGTACACTAGCAACTCCTATCTACTATTGTACTCAAAATTGTGCTCCTTATTAATATTTGAGTATAAGGTTATTTTTGTGATTATTGTTGGGTAATTTGACTTCCTTTTTGCCTCTTGCCTATTATTGGAGCAGAACTTGGTTGACCTTGAGCATAAAATCTCTTTTTTTGGTAACTTTACCTCTTCTCTTATAATAATTCTTCAACTGTATAAGCTACTAACACTTGAGAAAGAAATTTTTTGATCTTTATCACAACTGTCTATAACTTGATGTCATGATTAAGACCTTTAACAAACATTTTACTTGTTTTAGCTTTAATTGGGACAATTTCTTTCAAAAATAAACTATGTTTTGAAAATTCATTTTCATATTCGGAGATAAATCATTATCCTTGCATCAAATCTATAAATTCTTGTTTTTTCCTCTCTAAATAATTCTATATGATATAATTTTTTTCTTGAACACCTCTAAAAAGAATTCCTAAGTCAATTCTTCTGGAGTCTTACATTTTGAGATCGTCTCCTACAATATAAAAGCTTCCTCCTATAGCAAGGATGTTACATAAATTATGCTATAATCTAGTGTGCATCTTAATTGCTAGAAGATTCTAATGGTTCTTTCATGCTAGTATCCTAATATGGGTGTGTTATCTAGTTCTACACCCTTAAAATCATTAGCACCAATTTTTTTAACCCTCTCCAAATATGTCTTCTTGAGAGCTTACAATTGTATATGTGGTTGCACTAGTAGATGAGTTAGAGCTATCATAGTAGTAGCTTATCTAAGTCAGTCTACCATTTATTGAAGTAGTGCTAGTTATGCTAGAGTTGGCTATGCAACATCACTAGTTACTAGGGTCTACTTGCTAACTGATTCATTAATTATTATAGCTGTATGACTTTTCACCTCTTCTCTACCGCCCGATGGCATTGACTCCAAAATCTTTAACGTATATCAAAAAGAACTACAGTCAGCCCCTAGTAGTGTAGTTTAGTTGATACATGATATTAATTGTAAGGTAATATCAAATTCTACACACTATAGAACACTTAAACTTACTCTAATGTCATTAAATGTGGCAACCATTACCCGATTTTACCAAAAAACTAAATCAAAAAGATACATAACCATATATGACTCATGTAAACTTTATTCTCTTAAAAATCATTTCTTGATTTATATCCTATATTAAAGCATTGATTGATACATTAATTTCCTTTAATGTAAGCTTAATCAAAGGATTATCTAATTATCCCAACTAAAGTCGTTGTGTTGAAAATTCTATAGCATAACAATTGTTTAATCATATTGCTAAAATAACAACCTATAAATGAAACACTTTTTTATGTATGTATACATGACAATCTATTACTCCAGATCCTTTTGATCCTTTAAGATTAAGCAAGAAACTTAGTCATCATATAATATAAAAAAATTCACATTTATTGATCATTCACATTATCACCACTTGTATATACATATACATCTAATATAAACATTTAAATAACTTATAGAACCTATGACAAGATAAGTTTCAGTCTAACTCTAGAATTTACATATGAGTGCCATTTATAATGTTTTATATTAGAATAAAAGATACCAAAGTATAACAAAAAAGAGATGCCTTGAATGACTACACCGTAACTAAGTCGAGCTACAACTGATTACCTTTTACTTGTGCATAAAAAACACAATATGCTAAGCGTAATGCTTAATGGTGTATTTTGGAAGTCTACGTCATTCATAGGAGGTTTCCACTCCAATAAAGCTTTAACTTTAGTTAAGTCGACCCTGATACCTTCTGTTAAAGCTATATGGCCTAAGAAGGCTACTTTATTCACCTAGAATTCACACTCACTCAACCTAGCATAAAGCTACTTTTCTCTTAAGGTCCATAACATAATTCTCAAATGCTACTTGTGCTCCACTTGATTTTTAGAATACACCAGAATGTCATTAATAAATACTATGACAAACTAGTCAAACTAGGTCTTAGATATTTTGTACATAATGTTTATAAAGGTTGTAAGAGCATTGGTAAGTCCAAGTGGCATCACTAGGAACTCATAATGCTTGTATCTAATATGGAAAGTATTCATCTAGATATTTGCTTCCTTTTTCCATAACTAATGATAATCTAATCTCATGCCAATTTTAGAGAACATACTAGCACCTCTGAGCTGATAAATTAGGTCATCAATTCTAGGTAATAGATATTTATTCTTCATTGTCACCTTATTAAATTGCCTATAGTTAATACACAATCAAAGCAGCCCATCCTTATTTTCCACAAAGAGTATTGGTGCTCCTTATGAAGAAGTACTCAGCCTGATAAAGCCTTTATCTAACAATTCTTGCAACTGCACCTTTAGCTCCTTAAATCCTACTTGTGCGATCTGATATAACAATTCTTGCAACTGCACCTTTAGCTCCTTAAATTCTACTTGTGCAATATAATGTAGAGTAATAGATGTAGGATAAGTATTAGGATATACTTCGTTCTTAATGTCAAGTTCCTATTGTAGAGGCAATCCTAATAGCTTATCTGGAAACATGTCCACAAATTTTGACACCACCGGTAACTGACCAAGGCTCAGTTTAGTGTTTTTAGTATAAACTATATAAACCATGTAAGCTTCACATTCTTTTTGGATTAAATGCCTCGTTGTTATAGCTGAGATGATATTAAGCAAAAGACTCAACTCACTAACTGCTATCACCTCTTTTCCATTACCTGTCCTTAAGGTAAGTCTCTTTTATTCACAATTAACTACTACTTAATGTTCAAACAACCAATTTATACCTAGAATAACATCAAATTCACTGAAAGCGAGTTTAATAAGATCAGTTGAGAATACTTGGTCTTGCACTACTAGAGGACAATATCTATATATTCTATTTACTATCACATTCTACCTAATCAGGTTACTAACTAGAATTTTTACATCTATAAGTTCAGGTTCTAAACCATTATTCTATGATTATGTGGTGCAAATATATATGAATGGATCCTAGTTAATCAATTGTAAAATAGAAGCATCAAATAAAAATAAAGTACCAGTGAAAACATCTAGAGCCTCAACTTCCTCTCAAGCCTATATAGTGTACTAGCAAGCTGGTGATTGAGCCTCTGAACTCATCCTTTGACTCATGCCTAGATTCTCATTCTTGCTCTCTTTTTATCTTTCACTAGGTGCTAAAGATGAGGCTTAGAATTAAGTAGCCTTTGCTTACCTCTTAGGCCATTCCCTCTAATAGTGATCTCTAGATCCATAGATAAAGCACTCTCCATATATGGTCTACCGATAGGGTCCTTAGTGTTTCTTATTACATGTTTAGCACACTAGAAGTGTGCTTCTTGCTATAGATATTAGACCACTAGTAGCTTCTTATGGAGGTCAAGGCTTAGATTAAGGTGTCTACCTTGACATCTGAATCTTGCTATGCCTCTAGGACTACTATAGTGTTTGAGTGTCCTTCTACTTCTTGTTTGCATTAGGTGCTGAGCTATTCTATCCTACATTGAAATGCCTCTTATTCTAGAATATTTTCCTCTTTTCCTTTACGATTTCCTCCATTATATAAGCTAATGACACTAGAGAAAAGAATTCTAAAATTTTGTGATAGCTATTTGTAAACTCAGCTCAACAGTAAGGCCTTTTGCAAATAACTTATAGTGCTTGTCCTCAGTAGGCATAAAGTTATCCATATATTTGCTCAGTTGGGCAAAGTCCTTTTCATACTTAGACATTGACCTTCATCCTTATTTCAAATCTAAAAACTCATGCCTCTTTTTATCTTAATATGTCTCAGATATATACCTCTTCTTGAACTTTTAAAGGAAGAAATCAAAGGTAAAATCTGCTACAGCCTTTCACTTTTAAGTGGTGTCCCACTAGTGAAAGGCTTTTTCTTAGAGAAGGTCAGTTGCACACTTTAGGTTATATTTTACGGTGCACTTCAATTATACCAAAATGTTAATCGTATGCTCTAACCAGTACTTAGTCTTAGTAGCATCATCCTCTACTGTCTTAGCAAAATCTGGAGCCCTCATCTTTTTTACTTGGTCTAAAAATGTCTTATGCAATGCACAACTTATAGGGGTTATGCTGGGGCTAGTGGTGGTGGTAGAGCTACTATTGCCATAGTATGCCTCCGCAAATCAACAATTTATTGCAGTAGTGTTGATGAGGCCTATGTTTGTTCTTGGCGTGCTATATCACTTGGCACTAGAGAAGCTGAACTTACCCTAGGTCTATATATCATTGTCGGTGCATGGCTTGCTACCATTTCCCCCTCTTCTAGTAAGGTCTACTCACTCATCATGACTCATAATAAAAGAACAAATAATCAGCCTCATACAATGTAGCTTTACTTGTCATAAAGTCTTAAACCATAGCACTCATGTATACTACACCTACAACTGCCTAAACCTACTCTTATACCACCTAATGAAACACCCCTTACTAGTCCCATAATTGAATCAAATAAAAGATGGTACCTTTATAATGAGTCACCCATCTTTTTTCTACCCTACTCTATCTTTTATTAATCTTTCATTGACTAGCACCCTAATTACTAACCTCAATGGAGCTATATATCATTTACCTATTTTATATTGCTTATAACTATAGTTAACTGGCAAAACCATGTTAATTAAGTGGTTTAAACTTTATAGAAAATTTGGAAGTATAACGGCTACTCATGTGAAAAGCCAAAATTTTAAACCTGTAGAAATGCACTTTTATAATCACACTTAATCTTCTCATATCCCTTAGACCCTTATGGCCCCCTAAAACTCATCTGAACATTAGTTAAACATACATATGTGCATAATGGTCTCAGACCCGTATCTCAACAAACATCAAATATGCATACTATATCAACATATATACAACACACCTATTTTATCATTAACAATCTAACATGTGACAAAACACAATACTATACTATTTGCATAACTAGGCCCCAATCTTATACATACATAAGTACCCTCTATTGATTACAAATCAAGAAGTAATATAGAAAATATACCCAGAAAATTGGATAGCTACAGTACAACTAGAGCCTAAAATTATGCTTTAATACCTTTTGCCTATGCATTAAAACATTGATACACTGAGTATATACTCAATGGTGAATTTAATGTAATACAAATTCCATCATGTAGACATGTAATAGATGCAATGCAATTCCTTTCCCATTAAGCCCATTTAGTACATGTAAACTTGATTATAGATGTGTTAAGTCATATCAAGTTTGGTTCAATAGTAACTCATTACTCATTTTATTTCCACATCATACTGTGTAGTCCTCTTTCTAATTAAGAATGTACAATTTATCTGTCACATTTTGTCTTTATGCCTTTTTATTTTATTTAGGCTAATAGTGGAGAGACTACACTTTAAGACATTTGATAAAAGAGATCAAGCTATATAGTGGCCTATATTTTAGACCTCAATAGTTGTAGCTACCTATCTATCTGATAGCAAGGATCAATTAATAGGAACCTCCTAAATCGAAGTAGTAGAGATTAGTCTTAATGGAACTCCCAACAGTAAGGATAGCAGGGATCTCCCAAATCCCAAATATTAGTTATGCTTAGGTGGATAGTAGGTGGGTTTAACCCTGTGGGACCTCTTAAATCCATTACAATATAGGTAAGGATGGATTAGTTTGTGAGGACCTCCTAATACTCAAGATGGGCAAAGTTAGTCCATATGTACTTTCACCATGACCTTAAATAGTAGAGATTAGTCTATGTAGACCTGTTAATACCCATGTGTGTAGGGTTCTCTAGTAAAACCTCTATAACTACACCCACCATATCCTACACATAGGCAATGGCCTATAGGGACTAAAAACCCTAGTTGTTGCTAATTCCCTAGTTAACTAGTTAACCTGCAGTAGGTGTCTAACTAATATAGGCCAACTCTATTTACCATTTTCATTCTCCAGTAGAAGATAAGTTTATAACCATTGACTTATTTTATACTATTTACGTGCACATTCAATTATCTTATAACCAATTTTAAGACACCTTACTATTGTTTCACTATTCACTTAGTCTATTCTTATAGTTCCATAATTCCAAGCAATGCTTCTCGCATATTCAAGCCAAATTGCATGAAGTTTACTCATATAAGCCAATGTTTCATTACCATTACCATTTAGCATTCCATGTGGTCATATTACACTAATTAGTCCTCTTCAATTCACATAACCATATTATATCTTATTCTAATTGCCATTAATCTTCACTTTATACACATGCATATCTACCTTATAGCCATGACACACCTCATGACCATAACATGTTCGGGTATCATCAATTCTTTTTTACTAATCTCATATCACAAACATACTTTGCACTCACTTTTTACCCTAATTACATTACATATCTATATTAATCACACCTGCACACACATATACTAACATACTCATTTCATGTATTTACATATAAATACATGCAACATATCATTTCCAAACACATTTTCACATACACATATAAGCAGAAACACATCTAACAACTTATTTTATAATAAATTCACATACCAAGGGTTTCAAAATATTTCATTCCACCTCTTCAAGGCATGCTTGTCTACTCATCCTCAATATTCTTCTCTTTGCCAACAAATATACAACATTTAGGGTTTGAAAACTTCTAAAAACTCCTACATAACTCCAAATCAAAAGCTATCTATATAGTTTATCACGGCTTACTTAAGACTACCTAAACAAAAAAAAAAGAAAAATCACTTCTGCTCACTTTATAAACTATTCATCAAGTGCTCATAACTCCAATTATAGGCATTTTCTTCAAATTTTGTCAATGGGATGAGCTTTAGAAAGTCATGGAGGCAAAGACTGTTATAAACTTTATTGGATTTGGCTTAGTATTATAGGAGAAATTGAAGGAAAAAAGAGAGGAAGGAGAGAGAGAGAGAGAGAATGGTTTCGGCTAATGTAGGGAAAGGGAGAAAAGAAGGTTAGTTGGCATATGTGGCCATCACATATATCTACACCCTTTTATATTAGATACTTGGATAGCTCGAATCGTGCCACATGTCTATTGAATGGCCTATTTGAATCTAATTTTCATTTTACACTTTAAATATTAAAAATAATTATTCTTTGCCTTTAAAAATCATACTTTTAATGCAAAAAATTCTCGATAGTGCCTATTAAAGGCTTTTTAAAATCTCAGGTGAAAACTCTAAAGGGAACTAAGTCAACTATTCACTTGAGTAAATATGAAATTTTGAATAAATATTAAGGGACCTAAGAAAATTATAATTCCTTCACCATTAGATTCTTTGGAATTTTTGACCTTTAAGGTATTTCATTTTTATGTCTATCTAGGAACATCCTAAGACTCTCCTAGCTCAGTGCCAACTAAAGTCATTATTCACTCTTCCTTAATAAAAAAAATGATTTTATGTTTCTCTTAAAATTTTTAATTATTTCATTTTCATCATTTTTAGTTCTGTGAAAGTTTTATGACTAGTACTTCCCACTTTGCCACTATATAGGGCCCTAAGTCCTCGAGAGATATTATTCAAGCCTAGAGAAGTACTGTTCATGAAACCTTGATTCTTAAGTATTACAAAAGGCAAGTTAGAGGACTGACATGAGAGTACGACTATGCTAGTATGCAATATAAGATTGAGAAGAGATAGTCTCTCTAGATGTGATTATTGGTACATTCTACTTCTTTGACTCCACTATTTTTGCACTAGTAGACTAATAGCCTATGCACTCCTATGTTTACACTACTGTAGCATAGGATAGAGACCTTCAGTCAAAACCTTTAGATATTGAAATTATGCTCTGCTATCTAATAAGGCAACACATGATAATGAATAAGGTATATAGGGGTTGACTTTTAGCTATATAAGGACACGTCTTTACTGCTAATTTGATTAAATTACCATTTAATGAGTTTAATGTCATTTTAGGGATAGACTGGTTATTAAGGCATAATGCCATAGTATATTACAAATAGAAAAGGATCAATTGTCAAATAATTGAAGGAGAGGAATTACATTAGTGGGTGAAAGAACTGACTTCTTTTCTAATTTGATCTTAACTATAGCAATAAGAAAATTAATCTAGAAATGTTATCCATCATACTTACCACACGTAGTTAACACCAAATAGATAGGACTCAATGTTAGTCAAATGTTGATGGTGGAAAAATTTCTTAATGCCTTTCTAGATGAGCTACTAGGGTTGCCACCTAAACTTGAAATATAGTTTGCTATTGAGGTATACCTAAGCACAATACCAATATTGATAGTCCCTTATAGAATAGTGCATATAGATCTTAAAGAATTGAAATTACTATAGCAAAAGCTATAAGAAAAATGGTTCATCAAACCTAGTGTCTCACCCTAGGGAGCACTAGTGTTGTTCGTAAGGAAAAAGAATGGTTTATTACAGTTGTGTATAGACTACAAATAATACAACAAGGTGACCATCAAAAACAAATATCCACTAACTATAATTAATGATCTATTTGATCAACTGAAAGGGTCTTCTACCTTCTAAATGATTGATTTAGGATTTGAGTATCACCAACTATGGATAAAGAAACCTAATATTTTAAAAATAGCTTTTTGTACTAGATATGGACATTATGAACTCCTAGTGATGCCTTTTGGGGGTAACCAATGCCCTTTTAGCATTCATAAACTTGATAATCAGATGTTCTAACCATACCTAGACTAGTATATAGTGGTATTTATTGATGACACCCTAGTGTATTCTAAGACAAGAGAGGAATATGAATAAACAACTCAAGATGTTATTACAAACACTAAAAGAAAAATAACTATATGCTAAATTAAACAAGTATGAATTTCATTGAATGAGGAATTATTTGTAGGACACATGATTTTAGCTGAAGGAGTTTGAGTGCACCCCAGTAAAATTAAAGTTGTGTTAAAATGGTAACCCCTAATGAACATGAAAGAAATCACAAGCTTCTTAGGTTTAAACAAATTTTATAAGTGATTTATCAATGGATTCACAATGATTGATGCTTTCATGACATGACTATTAATGGAAGAGGTGAAATTTGTGCATGATCAAAAATATCAAGAGAGTATTATTAAATTGAAATCCACATTGACAAAAGCTTTAATCCTTACATAGCCAGAATTCGGGAAAGAGTTTGTCATCTATAGCTATGCCTCATATAAGGGGCTCAGTTGTGTGTTGATGCAAGATGGTAAAGTGGTAGCTTATGTTACTAAAAAATTGAAACTTGATGAGAGAAACTATCTAACCCATGATCTAGAATTAATAATTATTGTCTTTGCCTTGAAAATATTAAGGCACTACTTATATAGTGAAAGGTGTTACATCTACATAGAACATAAAAGACTAAAATACTTACATAATTAAAAAGAATTGAACCTAAGGCAATAAAGATAGAAGGAGTTAATCAAATACTATGATTCCTTGATTGACTACTATCATGGTAAGGCATATGTGGTGGTAGATGCATTAAGCTAAAAGCTATTACACACCTTAACAATAATGAATGTCTAGTTACAATGCTAAAAAGATGGGGCCTTGATAGCTGAAGTGCTAGTAAAACCTAACTTCATTCAACAAGTGAAAGAAATATAGTAAGATGATAATCATTTATAACAAATAATAGGTCTAATCAAAGAGGGAAAGCCCACGAAGAATGAAATTAATGGAGATAGGTGCCTGTACTATCATGATTAACTATGCATACTTGACAAAGAACACATTAAGAGACAAATATTATAGAAAGCTAATAACTCTTCCTATGCCATGTATCCTAAAAGCATAAAGATATACCATAACCTAAAACCATATTACTATTGGCTAGGAATGAAAAGACACATAGCTAAATATGCGACTAGATGCCTCACCTATTAGCAAGTAAAGCTAAACATCATGTCCCTTCTAGGTTGCTTCACCCTATAGCAATACCAAAATCAAAATAGGAAAGGGTCACCATGGACTTTATAATCGAACTACCTATGATAAAGAGTAAATGTGATTCAATATGGGTTATTATCAATAAGCAGACCATGAAGGCATATTTCATCCAATTCAGAATGGATTATTCCTTAAAGAAACTTATGCAGTTGTACATTGATGAAATTGTTGGATTACATAAAGTATTATCATCTATCATCTCATATCAAAACTCGAGGTTCACATCCAGATTCTAGAAGAAAGTACATGATGCCTTACATACTCGACTCACCTTTAGTTTAATGATTCATCATAAATAGATGGTCAATCAAAACGGATGATCTAGGTACTTGTGGATATGCTTAAAAATTATGCCATCAATTTTAAAGGCAATAAGGATCAGTATTTGTCCTTAGCAAAGTTTGCATACAATAATAGCCATCAAGCAAGCCTGGGAATGGAACCTTATGATGCTCTATATGGAAGAAAATGTAGAACTCCCTTATGGTAAAAATAATTAAGTGAATACAAGCTAACGAGGCCATACATAATTATAGGTGTAGAAGAGAAGGTTAAAGTCATTAGAGATCGATTAAAGGCTACAAAAAATAGGAAAAATCCTATACAAATATAAAAAGAAAGCCAATTGAATATGAAGTTAGAGATAAAGTCTTCTTGAAGGTATCACCTTAGAAAAAGATACTCCAATTTTGCAAAAAGAGCATGTTATGCCTAAGATTTATAAGGCCTTATATGGTGAATAAAAGTTTTAGACTAGTAGCACATAGACTGGCATTGCCCCTAGAACTATAGTGAATCCATGACATGTTTCATGTTTCTATGTTAGGAAAATATAGATAAGACCCTTCACATGCAATTTTGATCAAAGATATACAAGTGCAACTAGATCTATCACACGAAAAAGAATCGATCTAGATCCTTACTACAAAAGTAAAATAGCAATGCAACAAAAAAGTACCACTAGTGAAGGTGTTGTGAAAACACCATAGTTCATAAGAAGTGACATGGGAAGGTAAATAGCAAATGAGAGAGAAATACCCATAACTATTTGAATTAAGTAAATTTTGAAGACAAAATTTCATAAAAGGGGAAAGAATTGTAACATCAAAAAATCCTGATTTCATGAACAATAATTTTTGAGGCATGAATAGTGTTACCCGAGTAATAGGGTCACATAGATTTGGCCAAAGGGGACTGCTAATCATAAAACTATGATGGGTTAAACAATGATGGAAATAAAGATATTTACACTAGCCACAGAACCAAAAAATTATTTAATGCTAATATCTAGCAAATAATGACCTTAGTTTAAAATGACCTAGAAAATGGTCATGATATGCTTAAACAAACTTAAAAATACCATACACTGAACATTAAATTTTCCAAATGATTCAGTGGTAGTGGAATCTGAATTTTTTAAAATCGATTGATATTAATGAAAATTTCTTAAATATACAAGTATATTTTTAACCTAGTTTCCTTTGTAATTTAAGCCCAAGATTTTAAGAGTCGTTTAATTGAGAGTTTCGATAACTTTTAGCTATGAAAGCTTGATTTTTGGGGACTTCTGACATTTATTTCACATTTTAAAGCTTAAAATGTAAATAAGATTAATAAGAGCTATCTAATCACTATATGGCATGATTGTAGCCATCCCTCAATATAATAAAAAATTATTATGGTGTGTGTGGGTGCATGGTAGCAAAATAAACCATCTTCTCCTCTAAATCCACCAAGGTTGTTCCCATGCTTCATTTCTCTTTCATGCCTTTCTTTTTCATCATATCACATGCAAAACACCATAAAATCCTTTGAATAATGTCATCCTCATAAGTGGAGGCTTTGTGAATAGCATCTCTAACACTCAAAAAGGGTTTTCGAAGAGCTAGGTCACCTTCACGAGGCCTAAGAAGGAGCATACTGGCCATGAAGCTTTGACTGACAATAAAATGATGAAAAAGACTTTAATTTAAAATTCTAATAGAACAAAAAAATTATTTTAGGCAATAATCTAGTGGGTCGTATGCTCAAATGAACTTGGCCTAGAAATGACTGAGATGTGCGTAGATAGACCTAAAAATACTATGCTCTAAAAGTCAAAAATTCCACTGAGACCATTAGTAAAGGAAGTTTAATGTTATGAGGTCGTTCACTATTTTTCCTTAATTTTGAGAATTTCACATAAATTAATGAATTAGTTAACTATTCTACTAAAGGAATTTTTACTCGAGATTTTATAAGCCTTTAAAATAGGCTTAATCAAGGATTTTAAAAACTAACATAATAATTTTTAAGGTCTAAATGGATTTTTAAAATTTCCAAAAGTTCTAAAGAAAAGTTTAAAATTCAAGGCACTCGGGTGACACGTGTCACCACCTGAGCCATCTAGCCCCACTATATAAGGTGCATGTTAGTGGGGAGGGCTACTAAGTGACACCTTACCACTCCAGCATACCATTTACCCTTCTCACTCTCCCTTTATGGCCAATGCCACTCTCTCCTTTAGGCCACCATTTTTTGCCAATTCAAGCTCTAATTCCACCATATTTTGCCACCAAAAACCCCTTTTAATTAATGTAAAAGTGATCAATAAAGCTAGGGGATACCATAAGAAACCATAGGAGTCAAGAAAATTTAAGGAAACCTAAGTATACATAAAAGGGTACCAAAAATTCAAGTTTCTGTGTATGTGTTCTTTTTCACTTATTATTTTTCTTCCAATGGTATTTCATCATTCTAAGCTTACCCATGCTTTTAGATTTTCAAAATTTAGGCTTGTGTATTTTTTCATGATTTTTCTAAGCTAGGCACCTATGTATATGGGCCATGGTCGAAATGAGGTTTAACAAGGAAATTAAAGTTCCTAAAGTGTAAGCAAGACTCCAATTCAACTATAAGAATGTGAATTTGATGTATTTAAGGCATGCCATATTCATTTTAAAAGTTATTTGTGTGGCAACGAAGTATGGAAGTTGTGGTTATGCTCTATAATATGTGTAGAATTATGAAGTGAGTATATTTTGATATTGATTGCATATGATTTAAATGATTTATATGTTAAAATGATGAAAAGAATAGGTGGAAGAGTGTCGTTCTAGTTTTGCCGAGAGGGGGTATGTGTATGTGTGTAGGGTTATTTCATATGAATGTTAGGGATATGATGGGAAATGATTTGTGTGGTTTAATGCCTATGCATCAAGGCTCCATGAATAGTGCCACTAGGTCTAGAAGTGTCCCCTGGGGTGATGTGTCACTTACACAAGAACCAAGGCAATAACACTTGTCATGAAACTTTGAGTGGCTTTAAATAGATGAAATAGGCCAAAATAAAAAATTTAGCAGAACATTAATTCATTTTGAGGTGTAAAATATTGATATGTGTTGGTTAAATTGAGTTAGGTAGGAAATGATTCGAGATATGCCTAGACGGACCCAAAAATATCATACCTTAAAGCTTAAAATTTCCACTGACTCTAATGGTGAAGGAATTTTTGAATTCCAAGATCATTTGCAAATTCTCATAATTTTTTAGGTTGGCATATAAATTGAGGCAATCTGAAATCTACCATCTCGATGGAATTTGGCTATAAAAAATTATAAGCATGTAGAGGGGTTTAAATAAGGAATTTTAAATAAAATAGTGTTATTTTTTTAGTTCCATATGCTTTTTAATAATTTTCCAAAGTTTCTACCAAAATTGAGACATTTCAAGATGATTCAAGAGTTTATGGGACTAACCTCTGCCAAGCCAGTTGGCCTAAGGCCATTACAATTATCAAATGCACCAAGCCATGTGGCAAAATCCACTCATAACCTCACAAATTTCCTTTCTCTTTTTCTGCTAGAACCGATGCCATCTTGAAGAAATCTCTCCATTTTCATGCTCTTTTCTAAGCTTTTTCATCCAGTAATTGTCACCTAAATTCATTTTCATATGTTATAATAATTGAAGAGAAAGAATTAAGGCAAAAGTAGTTCTCAAGAATTAATTAAAAGTCATCAAAGGAAGTATGGTTAGAAGGCATTTCCAATAGAGGCAACAAGCTTTCTAGGTGAGTTCTTTGTGTTTTTTTCTAAGGGATTTTTGAATGGCCATGGCAGCCAATGAGTGCTTGGAATCCTAATGAAGTGTGTGTATTTTTTTAAGGGAATTGAAGTGGGAATTGGTTTGAAGAATGGGGATGAATGGCATGACTTAGGGGCTAGAAATTGAGGAACCTTAAAGGTTAAAGCTAAAAGAAATTTATTATCTCCTTATGATTAAGGTAAGTGAATTCAAGTATTCACTTCATGCCTTTTAATTTTCATGCCTAAAATTTGCCTTAATTATGTCTATTTTAGAGTTAAATTGGTTATAATATTGTGCTTTGATGAATTTTTAAGGAACCTAGCCTAATTAAATGTGAATTAAGTGGTTGTGATGGAAGTTCACTTGGGAGAGTGTTAGGTTGTTAGTGGTTGAGAGGTATTAGGGGTGAAATAGGTGTATGTGTTGGTTTAAGGTAGCATTTAAATGATGAATGTGACTTGTGATTAAGTTATAATGAATACTATTGGGAATAGGTTGATTAGTGTATGTTTGGCATGAACATGGTGAGTGGTTAAAAGGTTTAAAGTATAATTATGTGTGTGTTAGTATGATTTGGAATATGAATGAGTAGCATGTTCAAGGAAGTAAACTTAAATGGCATGTATATTAGGCCTATAATATATGAAATGATAGTGTAGCATATGATATGATGGATTGGTGTATGAATGTATAGGAATCAAGCAATGGCCGAGGCATATGATATGTATAAATTATCATAGATGGCAAGAAAATGTACATGTATGTGTTTAATTTATGGATGAAACCATGAATGCATGATAGATACTAATAAAATGTATGATTAAAGCTATTAAGTAGCCATGACCCAAGAGAGAAGTAAAATAAAATGAAATGGAAACTTTTGCAATATATGTGTTATGATTATGTGTAACAAAGCTTGATAAAATAAACCTTTATATGGCATAATTGACTTAGCATGATTTGAATAACTGTATGAGATTGGATTGATATAAAATGGACTAATGAATGTGTTTTAATGAATGAACAAATGCTTAATATATAGACTTAAAATGTGGCCTAAAATGAGACATAACTTTAAACTAAATGTGAATTGAGAAATGGCATAAATAGTGGCCTAAAATATGTGCCTAAAATGGCTATTTTGATGTGATCACATGAAGTGGCATGTATGCCTATTGTTTGGTCTTATAAGTGGCCTAACTAATGTTGGCTTTAGGCCTATGGAAATGGTGAATTTATTAGTGAAAATTCCACTAAAAAGGGCTAAGAAATAGACCTAGAAAGGACTATTGCAATATAAGTAAATGACCTATAACTTTCTAAACTGACTATTACCTGAACCAAAAATGTACTTAGATAGTAAATGGCAAATAAATGAGGATTCCATGTGGACTAAAAT
>CANXYI010014977.1:0-12399 GCA_948208565.1 Hura crepitans
TACTATCCTGCTTATGGATATTAGGAGGTCTACGGACTAATCCATGCTATCTGTTAGTTCAGTATTGGGAGGTCTACAGATTGATCCCTAATATCGAACCAGGTAGGTGTAGCTTTCGAGGTCCAAAATATAGGCCACTGCACAAGATAGATCCCGCTATCCAGTGTCTTAAGGTGTCGTATGTCTGTTAAGAGCCTAAACTATATTAAATTTAACCATGATGATAATATATGAAATTGAATTGACAGTATGGATTGAATTAATTAAATAGGGTAAATGGCATCTAGTCTGATATCTTGCATGACCATGATGAAAAATATATATGCTTATATGTACATGACTCATATGTGTGTTTGCATGTATGACATACTTTATTATGTCTATTCTACCACTGAATGGATACTCAGCGTGTCATTGTTTTGATGCACAGGCTATAAATAGGTAGTAGTCCAGCTTCAGCGGTACCAGTGTAGCTGACTCAAAATTCTTTTTGGTATATCTTTTGATGCTTTTGGTAGTTTTGTTAGTCAGTCATTCATGTATAGTAGGTGTAAAGTCAAATAGTGCATGTATAGTGTAAAACAGAGATAGTTCAACTAAATGGCTATAGAATCTTGACTTTTAATGGATATATGTATACGCATTGGCTTATTTGTTTATGGGTCTGAGACCCTGTGTTCTACTGTTTATTGGATGTTGTTGATGTTTTAAGGGACCAAAAAGGTCTAAAAGATGAGTTGTGTTGTGGAAGTGTTGTAAAAGTGCCTTCCTTGTAGGAAAAATTTTTGATTTTTCACCCGGGTAGCCATTATGTTCCCAATTTTCTATAAAATTGATAATAGACATAATCTAGACTTTTATCAGACTAAAATAGACAGTAATAAAAGATTGTATAGCAATAAATACTAGATGGTCAAGATAGGTCATAGTTGGTCAAAATAACATAAGTGTTAAACAAATGACTCTCGAGGAAATCTAAGGATGGGTGACCTACGAAAAGCGGCACCTTTTGTCTATTACCTTCGGGGATAAGTAGAGAGTGTTATAGTATGAGACTGATAAAATTAGAATATTAAAAGGTATATTATTCAGGCACTTTCATATTCAATTCTCATATTTTGGTGGAGTCTCCTCTTTAGAATTTTCATACTGGGGATGAGGCGATTGTGTGAGGAGTTGCCACTTGACTCTACACCAAGACCACTTATCTTTTACCCAGCAAGAGGTAGAAATCAAATTTTATTTATGCCCTAATAATATACCTTCATTTATATTTCAACATTTAACAATCCTATATCATGCAAGCAAGCAGAAAAAAATTAAAAAAAAACATACATATCACCTTCACACACAAGGAAAAACTGAATTGCAATTGATTAAAATATACAATAAAGCATAAATATCATACATCTATAAATTAAGTTATTCATTAATTTTTAATGTGACCTAACAATTACTCGTAATTCCATATGAATTGACGGTAATTACCTAACTCTATCTCTAAGAGATTGGCTTTGCTAAAATATATTTTCTTATATGACTTTTATTAATGAAAATAGAAACCATTTTATTAAAAGAACACCAATTAATTACGTAGAAAAATCATTGTTGTGAAATCAAATTTACGCATAAAAAAATTTAATTAAACTACCTATTACAACCCAAAATAAAATAAAAGTAAAAGGTATAAAACTAAAAGAAACATACATGAAATACACAATTGGTTCCGCTTCTGCGTCGTAAGTCCATAAAGACTACATATGGTCCTTGGCATATGTCCATGCAGACATATGATGAAGGTGGCACTTGGTATAAAGCTCCAACTTGCATTCACTCAAACAAGATGGTTAAAATCACAATAAATGGTCTAAAAAGACCTTAAAAAATATTAAATTATCACAAACATGAAAAAAAAATCATGGATATGAGCTTATGAATAGAATATACATCACTTAGTGTTATAAACATGGGTTAAGTTAATTACCTCATAATCATAGATTCGAACGGATTAGAACAAGCATGCACAAAAAAAGACAAAGGTTCACAAGGAAAAATGAATCCCCATGAAGGGAGTCCGTGCGAATGACAATAATAACAAATCAAATAGAATTATCATAATGCATGTTAAAGATGCACATATGGATATGAATAATGCATGAAAAATTATTGTAAACAAGATAGTGATTAAAACAATTAATGCTAAAAAAAGAGATATATAAATAAAAGGACATATGCACTGACTATAAATTAAAGCATTCATTTAAAATATGAATCCGCACAAACTACTCTCCTTGTGAAAAAGAGTTAGTACGGATTAACACCAGTTCCAAAATATGAATATCATGAGCATAACATTTAGAATACATTAACATAGCATACTTGACATAAATATACCTTAAACACAGGTTGTAACAATTAGTATGATTAAAATACATATTATTACACATTGAATAAGTGTTAAAACATGATATAAAACCCATAATACAAACTATTAATAAACATAGGTCTGTATGGACTACAAAACATAATCATAATCTTAAAAAAAAGTCTGTGGACTTATCCTTTAATGGAAAAAGGTTTGTGCAGACTAAAGTTCGATTACAGAATTTCATTATTTCATGAACGATGCAAATACATAGAAAATCATGTACAAATGTTAACCTACTCCTATAATTGATGTAGAGATTACACTGAATCACCTTACATGTTAATTAATCTCCAAAGATCCTCAATTAAAGAATAAAAATATGCAAAAGAATGAGAAAGAGCCTCAAATCTTACCTTGAATTTAGCCCCAAATAACAAGACAAATGATGGGTTTTAAAAGAATAATAGTATTTTGGTAAGGGCTTAAGCACTAGTAAAATGAAACATGCAATAAAGTTTTCTTTGTTAACTCTTAATAAGTAGTGACAGTGAAATAGGTTAGTGAAAAAGGTATTTATAGGGTTTTAAAGAGGTTCTACCATTCATAAGAAAGGGAGTTCTGATAGGATTAAGAATTAGAATCCAAATATAGATATTAAGTTTCTGAAAGCTCTTTGAAACAAGGTCTATATGGACCAAGTTTTGGGCACATAGGTCTAAGTGGACCTAAGCTTTGGTTTCTACTTGTGGACCATAAACTGTAGGCTCAGTTTCTCTGTACTAACTCATTATTAATCTGTGCGGACCTTGAGATAGTAAGTCCATGTGGATTTTCACCCTAATGTTCTATGTGGACTAGTGTTTTAGGTTACTTGTTTTATTGCTTGAGCCTATCTCTAGCTATCATCATTGGCCCAAAACTCGAGTGTTTATAAGTATTGTTAGCTTATGTGAAATTAAATAGGGAATTGCTAACTGTAAATGTGACATTATGGGTTTGTATGTGATGTGGGATGTTGTCAATGATTTATTAGTAATGTGTTAAGATAGTGTAAGTTACACTTGGATTTATGGTTCTTTATGATGAAATATTTGTGTTTATACCACGACAAAGTGCTGATGAGGATCATGAAGATGTGTGATCAAGATATGATGATTGAAATGATATGAGTAAAATGAAATAATAACCAAGATATGTATATAAGATAGTAAACTAAATCCTTTATCATGAGATGTTATAAATGATGAATGATATTGTGAATTGATAAGTGATAACTAGATTTGTGACACCCTTTACCTAGTCTGATCACTAAACTCGGATAAGAAGTGACACACAAACCATATACTAACCTACTTGACTTTGTATCATTCTTATAATCCAAATAATAGAAAACCGTTTCCAATGATATAGTGAATAACAATCCTTAAATACCTAACTTATAAAAACTTTTTATAAGATATAATAATGGGGTCCTTGTGCTGAAAATCCGACAGCATAATAATTGCTCAAAGCATTATCCTAAGATTCAAATCCTGCAAAAAAACACTTTTATAAATATCTCATCTCTGCTCAAACTCCGTAATCCATCTGATCACTCCAAAACTCCACAAAAACATCTCTAATTATACATACTTACAACAAAGGTTATATCTAGCTCTCAATCATGCAATTACATATATCCTCTATCCAACAAACAACCTTATCATATTATCTCACAACATTACCTACACATGCATGAACACCTATGCTTCCATTGCGCGATAAACCAATTATCCAACATAACAAAACTATAAAAAAAAAAAAACAAAATCAAGCCATCACAGCAACTTTACACTTTTAATGTCCTTATATATATATATATATTACATAAAAGCTTTGTAGATACACAAATATGTCAAGCTCTACACTTAATGTCGATCTCACTCACCAACGCTTATCACTTGCCATGCTCTATAAACCCTAATGCCCCAAAATGCCCAAAGCTTATCTTTGATCCATAAAAACCTATGTGTCTCAAAACCGCTGACACACTAAGCAAAATTTGCTCAGTTGTATACCTAAATTTATTGTGCTGTGCATGTATCAACGTTCAAACTTTAAACACCAATTTAACTAATATATATATATATATATCATCAATTAAGAGATTGTAATTACATTGTTGTGTCAATTAAAAACATACACACATAAAAACCCTTTATAAGACTTAATAGATACATGCTCATGAAAGTAGAGTTTTATTGAATACATTATATCACATTAGACTCTCATGATAATTTTAGCAAAATTGAAAATATTCAGCATATAAAGAATTAGCTAGATGCATACAACTTAAAACTATAATTACATGAACAATATTAACTTCACATAAATGATTTATGCATATACATGTCTTGTATTATTTGCATTCTCTTAATCTCACTATATACACATTCATCTTGCCCATATTGAAAATATGTATACATACAACACCTGCATGTCTATTCATATGCATTCACTTATGCATAAGGATAATAATGACTTAACAATAGCACTCATCATATACTAAAGTATAATCATACAAGAAAACTTACAGTCAGCATATTTAACGTAATTACATTACATAATTAACGAATATATAGAACAATATATATATATATATATATATATATATATATATTCAATTACTTATTGTCCTTATTCCAACACCTCTTATTTGATTTCTTATTAGGCATTATCATTGATTAATTAATTAATTAATTAATTTGCCTATACTAAGACAAAATAGACCAAAACTGGAAAACGAGACAAATGGTGCTCGAAGGCTAAATGATGTACCCAAGGATACCCTAGTAGTTGCTATGACTCCGTAGTTGACCAGTTAACCTATCCAATCAAGGTTATCTAATTGTATGGGCCATATCATGATTATTAGATTTCTCATTTTGAACATGATTTATAAAAGCTTTATAACTATAGAACATAATGCATTGCTAGATGAAAGGCCATCATTCATACTTTTTATGCTTAAATCACTTGCATATCTCACTATTCACATTACATTCTCATGGTACATTATATGCGTGAACAAATTATGAATTTTTAATATGTGCATAAAGCACTACAACTCATCTTAATGGGCCATTTGGCCATAGCCATACTTACACATAAATGTGTGCCTTACTTGTCTCATTAGGCCACTCATAAGAGTATGCTCAATCAAACATTCTTCATGATAGCTTTTTAGCCTCATTCCAGTCATATACTTATACTCACATTATACATAATACATTCATGTCATGCATGGCATCTCAATGCTTATTTATGACAAGAATACAATAAAAATTTCTTACTTCACTTACATTATCCATACATGTAATAAATGGCACATATACTTACGCCATTTGACCTTAATCATATCATACATAATTCTCGTATACATTTCATGGTATAATGAAGTTTAATGTTCCTCATCATGCATCTTGTGCATTAAAAGCAAGTTTATACATTGCATCTCACTTACTGCATTATGTGTGCATTCTCATTTCCTGAAACATATAAGCATCCTCATATCTCAAGCATCAATATAAAAACTTCTTTTAAGCAACATAGGGCCATTTGACCTAAATCCATAAAATAAGCATTCATTGGTAAAAGTGCATACCTCGTTAACACATATAAACCATTATATTTTTAATGATCACCATGTGAAGTCTATCTCCTAGGAAATCATATACCAACCTATCTTATCATCATTATGTGTCTAAGAATAATTATCATCCCATTTACATCAAGTAGACGTCATCCTTTTCATTTTTAATAAATCAAATCATAACAATGGCATAATTCTTATACAAGTACATGTTTCATCATATAATTTGCCTTACGTAGAATTTATATGTTTTGGCCTCTACATATATTTAGTTTAATGCCCATATTTTCTTCCATATATACACACATACATACTCCTCATCAATTATATAATCAATTGTATATATAAAACATATACACACATTAGTCATCATCATAACATTCATGATTCACAAGTAATATACACTTGCATACACAATTTTTTCATTTAGGCAGTTGCACAAAAACTACTTATGACTTTGTTTGGCATCCAATCATGACTTCATTAACATGTCGTCATTATCATGTTACAACCAACCGTATCAATTATAATATTAATTTAGGTGTATACACACTTGTGGTTTATATCTTACCTAACGTTTTTAATTACTATTGTATTAATCCCATACATGATTCATTTGATCTTAACATTACATGGCAAGTCATAAATTTCATAATTTGAGCAATTTAGACCTATTCTTTAAGTCTTCAATATACCGACCGACATGATAAATCGAAATTACTTTGTTCACTCATGCCATTTATCTTGCATATCTAATTAACCACATGTGCCACTATTTTATTTCATAACCATGTACTACCAAACATGCCTCAAACACGTACAATCATCAAAGCTTCAATAGAATAACATTTAGTCAACTTGGGAAATGTATATAGCTTAACTTAAGGTCATCCTTATCACATGTTAGAGAATTATTGAAATATTATTCCATAAACCAAATATTAGTGAAGCCAAAGCACAC
Organism: Hura crepitans; assembly: GCA_948208565.1. Lineage (NCBI taxonomy): Eukaryota > Viridiplantae > Streptophyta > Magnoliopsida > Malpighiales > Euphorbiaceae > Hura > Hura crepitans. Next base: position 6,961 of record CANXYI010014977.1, read on the forward strand.
ACTCACATGCATGTTTCGGGCACTAAAAGTTCAACTTGGTTATCAAATTTTTTTCCTAAACACGTTCTTAATTATATCCATGACATCATACAATAAGCCAATACTAATTTAAGACATTTATATGCATACTCATATTAATTACTCACATAAACTCCTAAACATACTTATAAAGTATAGTACACTAAATACACATACACACACACACACGTACATCGTACCATCAATACTCACATTTGCACATAATAGTGAAAAAAATAGCATAACAAATTTGGGTATGCTAATCGCTAGGTTCAATATTCCACAATCAACAAGCCTCCTTTTTAAAGAGCTTAATTATCATTCGCCAAACTCCAGAACGACTCCTTCTATTCTTCTTTTTTTCATGTCCCTCAAACCGTTGCTATCATACCACCATTTGTTGCTGACACCAATAAAAAGAAATCTTTTTCTTTTTCTTTCTAATATTAAAAAATTCAGATCTCAAATTATCAATATACAGCAGCGACATCGATTCTCACAGAATTGACAGTTATCTCTTATGTTTTCCCACACCTTATCACTAAATTGACAGCTCCATCCTAGCTGGTATACCAATACATATAACATAAAAAACAAATTTCTACCAATACAGATAAAAGCCACAAAAAATAGAATTCAAAATACCCTTGCGTTCCTGCTGAATTTTAACTTTACTATGACACATAAATTTCAACATATACTAGTTGAAGTTCATTTCCCAAAATCATGAAAACAAAATTCTGAAACATTTGAATGAGTTTGATACCTGATTAGCTTGCAAACTAGATCCATTTCTTCCTAAATCTTTGCTCCCATCAGTTAGCAAACCAGCAATGTAGCAGTAAATATTCACAGTAGTGCTCTTGCTGGTTACAGCAGCTCATTTTCAAATTCTCACTTCCATAACTTCCTTCTTCTCATTCTTCTTCCTGTCATTTGTTCTCTCCTTCTTCTTTCAGTTTTTGTCCATTTTCCTCTCTCCTCATCACATTTTATCTTCTTTTTTGTCTTTCACCGGTAGCTCCTGCCACTGCCATACTCCCATTGCTGAAGCCATGCTCATCCCTATCGCTACATCTCCCTTCTCTTCTTACCCGACTTTTCCTTCTTCTTCCTATTTTTTCACTTGCAACAACAAGCTCCACCATCGTTGCCTGCCCTCTGAGTTCGGCGCTGCCACTCGCACCTCTGCTGTCGCTGCCGCTTGCCTCCGCCATCGCTGCCTTTCTCTCTTATTTTTTTTTTCCCTATTTCCCTTTCTCTCTTTTTATTCTTTTCGGGTTCTAAAAATAATGGCTGCCATAGTCCCTTTTTTAACCAAAATATCTTGGTTAATTTTCTATTTGATCCACATTATTTCAGTCATTAATAAATATACCTTTTTTCTTATTTGTTTTCCATTTCTTTGAATAATTATGACCTACCATTGTCCCCTGAAATTACCAAATTCTGGTTTCAAATTTCCTTTCAAAATATATTAGCTTCGCTCTGTGAAATCTTGAAAAAAATTACCGAGCAAAAACACTGCATCATTAGTTCAACTTTACAATATGTAATCACCCAAAAAATCCTCTTATTTCATTTTTTAACTCAATTAACACCTTCACTTCCAAATCGTGTTTTTCATGATCCTTTAAATTAATCCCTTCGTTGTAGGAAATTATTACGCTCTTGATCTCGCGGCACTGTACACAAAATTCAGGATTTTTCGAAAATTATAGGATTTGTAACACTTATATACCCGGTCGATAAATTGGTTCAAGTACAGAATGTTACATACCTAGTTTGGTTATCATTTCTCTATTATATCATGTATGCTCTTTATTTCATTATCTCACTAACCATTCCATTTCAATTTACATGTCAACCAAATTATCTAAATATATATATCATACATTCAGTTAACACATGCATAAACGAATTAACAATATTATTAATAATTAAGAATCAATTAATACAACTATCAATTACAAATTTCAAATTGAAACCAAATAATCTGAAGCTACTATCCGTTTACATAGGTTTTATTTTACAATAACACATTAATAAGGCAAGAATAATTCCATAGGCAGAGATGCTCGTGATGGACTTTTCTTACCTATTCATCTACCACATGATCTTTTGCCATTGCTAGGGACTTGATCAGCTGCTTCACCCGGCCTAATCATCAACCCACACAACAACAAGAAGCTAATGTGCTGAGCATAATTGCTCAGTGATGTTTTATAATACTATGAAACTTATAATTTCTATTACCATTAAATTTTATATATGCATTCCTTCCTTTTTCTTTTTTTTTGTATAATCCTCCATTCGTTTATCATATGTCCATGTACTTATGTGCATTTACATAACTATTATCCTTCTTACGTCTCAACACATTACGTTATATTATACCATTACTAATCATGTTATCATATCTAATCATCAGTACATATGCATTTCTATATTTTTCTTTTATTCATAGATATGTTTCCCATATTTTTTTTCTTTAGTCAAGAATATGACTCTCCCTTTTTTATGATGGTAAATTCCTATATATTTTTTTTTATATCCATATGCATATTACCACTTAATTCTTTCAATCCATTTTGTTTGATACATTATTCAAGATACTGTTTTTACATTTTAGGTTACTCTCATTTGTGTTTCACTAATATTTTATCCCATTATTTACTCATCTTAGCCCATATTTGATAGACAACACTTGAATATTGAATAACAAGATATCGACCCTAAAGGTGTGCAATAGCCCATATTTTGGACCTTACGGCTGCACCCACATAATACAATGGCCCTATTGGACCTTATCAGCTATTGCACTAGCATGATACCATTGTAGGTATAGATGTGCAACAGCCCTATTGGATCTTACAACTACTGCACCAACATGACACCGACAGAGGTATAATTGTGCAGTAGCCCTATTGGACCTTATGGCTACTGCACCAACATGATACTAACATAGGTATGATTATGCAATGGCCCTCTTAGACCTTACAGCTACTGCACTAGCATGGTACTGAAGTACACTAATAGTTGCTCTATATCCCTAGTTAGTCCGATCAATCTATCCAAAAGGTTGTCTAACCCATATGAGCTATTCTTATTTCTCATTACATTTCTCTTTCCATTCATTCAAGTATCGTTAGAAATTGAGCCATGTTTATAATAAATTTTAGCATCATGTTTCAATCATATGAATATATAAATAAAGTTTTTGTAAATTATCATCTTGGCATACTTTTTCTCTCAATCATTTTTAAGCACATCAATACTCAAGTTCAATTCATATCCATAGTTTTTGTAGACATACATTTTTCTAACATTTTATTACTAATATTTCATGACTTAGAATTTTCTTAACTTCCTATTTCATCTTATAATCTATCTTTTATTTAATTACCCTTTACTATATATTTTACTTTTAACCTTATTTACGTATTATTATCTTTCCAATATATATATCCCTTGGCACCACTACTTATTTATCCCAATAAATTTCTTATATTAATAATACCTAAATATTTACATTATAACCCTTTTCTATTTATAATTCAATTGTCACTTTCTTATATCTTCACCACTCTTACTATTATAAATTATAATGTGTAACAACCATATATGTATGCATCATATTATGTTACATATTTAATCCATCTATTCCCTTTCTATTTATTACTTAATCTCACAATATTAGTTTTACTTAAATTTTATTAAACAATTTCATATACTCTATCTTAATTCACATTCCCTAAATATAATCTATTAAATTTATTTTATCCCTTTTCATTGATATTACTATTGTTATACAAAATCCTTATTCATTTACTTATACACATATGTCTTATATTTCCTTTTATTTTCACATATTTAATTTATTTTATTTAATTACATTTACTCACTTGAAGACTTACAATTATATTTTTATGTATCTACTTCAAGGCATTCAATTCATATTAATCAATTTCATAATTAATTCTAAATGTCTAAAATTTTCTTATATTACTTTCTCTTACTTAACTTAATAATTTTATAAGTATTCCTTTATTATTATTATTCTATATTTATCTTTAATCCAACTAATTATTTTTATAACAACTTTATATCTTCCTTTATTCCTTTTTCTTGTCATATATAAATTTTACTTGTCATTATATATATTACATTATTTTCTTAATTGTGCACTTAATTTCGTATTCTTAATAATATACCTATGTCCCTTTATGTTTCACATATTACCTTACTTGATATTATATATACATAGATGTGTACATATACATACTAAATTTTGATGCAATGTCATACTTACACCTAAATTCATGCATTTTACATACTAATATCTAATTATACCATAAAAATACTTCCTTATTTCTCAAATGTCAATTTTAGCCCAACTTAGGTTCACTAACTATGTTCATTCTTCCATGTACAAATATTTCTAAATCCTCTCATAATTTATAACACCAATTAACATATTTATTTCAACAAACTAACAACTATTTATCATTTCCATATTTCGGCCTTAGTTAGAATTAAGGGTTCCATGTTTGTTTTCTTGGTTTTATTCTATTTGTATCAAATAACCTAGCCCTGGTTACATACCTAATTCATCTAACTGTTCAATTACTTCATAATATAAAAATTCATATTTCATTTAATGTAACTACATGCAAAATTCATAAAACTTTGATTACACTTACAAATCCTATAGTATTAGGATACACATACCTCATTGTAGTTTTAACTTTGTCCATCCTATTTTCTTTCCCTTCCATTTCATTACTTTATCACCCATCCTTTAAGTGCCATCAACTCCATAACCATATTCCTCATGCAAATTCCACATTAACCACATAATTTCTTAATATAATGCTTCAAATAATTATCTAAAATACTCAAATAAACTTCTAATGATCACTTAATTCAAGATCACTTACTCATCCTTGGAACTTCATCTTTTCCTTCCTTTCTTCCTCTAAGTCCTTTCTTCTTTCAAGTAACTTAAGGAAACTAATGTAGTAGGGTAAAAAGTATAACTTCTTAACTAAAATGTATAAGGATTATTTAGTGGCATAAGATGAGAAAGATGGTGGAGAAGAAAGAGGTAGAATTCGGCCATAGAGGGAAATTTTAAAGAGAATGTTCGCTGAAAATAAATGAAGATTTTCTTATTATTTGCATATTTATATAAGGGGTGGATGGCTAGGATTCAAAGGGGGCATTTACACATGGATAGCATGATTTGTTCCATGTGTATTCTCCTTTAAAATATCATTTAATCATTTGCCATCGCAATTAATCCTTATTACACTTGGATGGTCAAGATGTTCTATGCTACTATTTAATCTAGTGGCTCATTTTGCTCTTTATACCAAGATTCCACCATATTATTCCATAAATATTTATTTGATTAAATTT